>MU225568.1:338419-349684 GCA_018584345.1 Thuja plicata
TAATTTAGGTGCATCAGAATAGAAGGTACAATTGTATGCGGAACTGTAATTCCTGCTTGGATTCTATTTCATGTTAGAAGTTGCAGCGTAAGAAATTCTATTTTGCTGTCCATGTACGATTCTGCTTATGTTCTCCTTAGTAGAATATGCATTTTTAGAATAGGTAGATTAGATTTGAATATAGATTAAACATTATCCTTGCCTGAATTGTTTGTGTCTACAAGCAATTTGGTTAAAAATCATAATGAATAAATTCGATGATCAATAGAAAGACATATACATTGCATATCAAACACAATCAGGGAGCTGTACCTGTCAATTCAGAGGGCAGTGATAGATGATTTACACTGACCCTTTTGTTGGTGACATCCTTTTGTTCTCTCACCTTGGGTGTTAAGAAGAGTCAGAGATTATAAATCTAACGGGAGGACAAATTGTTAACCAACAGTTTTACAATCAACAGTGGGAAATGGTTGAGATAGAATGACTACCATTGAAGTCATCTAAAATGTTGATTGATTTTCACTAGTTAAAAGAAAGAAGGAAATCACTGTTTGCATTATCTCAGCCTGTCGTTGGAAGAGACGTGTATAATATATAATTAATCCAGACATATACATTGTATAATTAATCTACTCGCTACACACAACATAAAATATGATCAGAGTTGTGTTGTGGCGGGATAACTGCAAAGAGGAAAATGAATGACGAGAAAAAGAATGCGGTAATGAAAATGAACTTTGACACTCATCAAAATCATCTTCTTGTTGTTCATTTTGATTTTTCACCGTCCACTGTTCATGGGTCCTGAATTTTAGCCTTGACATTGTCAATGCTGTCTGAACTCTCCACTTCTAGAGTGATGGTCTTGCCCGTTAGGGTTTTGACAGAGATTTGCATCCCTCCCCTCAGACATAGAACCAGGTGAAGGGTGGACTCCTTCTAGATGTTGTAATTGGCAAGAGTTCTACCATCTTCCAGTTGTTTACCAACAAATATTAGGCGCTGCTGATCTGGGGGAATTCCCTCCTTATCCTAGATCTTTGCCTTCACATTGTCAATGGTATCAAAGCTTTCCACCTCCAGAGTAATGGTCTCGCCTGTCAATGTCTTCACGAATATCTGCATGATGGATTTCTTTGCTTTTTTCAACGCAAAACCCACAAATCGAAGCCTTTACAAAGATGGATTCAGAATAATAAAAGTCCTGCTTTGAAAGCCATTCAACAATTTTTATAAAACCCTATTTCCTAAACTTGCGGCCGCCTTAAACATTATTTATATTTTTCATGATATAAAATTATATATTTTTATTTACCTTCAAATTAGAGAACATAAATATTCTCTTTAAAAATAAGAAACTTGAAGTAAAATTAGGTCATGTAGCTTTTCCTATTTTATTGCAATATTTAAATAATAATAATAATAATATTTTTATAATAAAGTATTTCTATAATTAAATATTAAATAAATATACATATTAATTATTTGATATTAAATTATTTCTTCACCTTGTATTAAATATTAATAACATTTTAAAACAACATATTCTATATTGTTCTTCGACTAAAACTAATCTAATTGCATATATAAAATTTGTAATTATAGATTACAATAAAATGTAATGAACAATAGGCATAGTGCAATTCATTGACATATTAAAGGTTTGTTAACATGGAACATGATCACATATAACTTACCACACATTCTTTAAATTTGCAAAAAATAATCACAATCAAATGTAAACCATAATTAACATATTACAATTCACTTCACATGCTTTAAATTTGTAATTGTGCATGAGAGAGAGAGAGAGAGAGAGAGAGAGAGAGAGAGAGTTATGAAAAGGAGAGGGAGAGAGGGAGATAGAGAGAGGGGGATGGAAGATATTAATATATAAAGAAGAGAATGAAAGAGGGAGAGACAAACATGAAGAGATAGAAAAAGATATAGAGAGGATGAGATCGAGAGAAGGACAAAAGACAAATACTTGTTGATCTTCATACCTATTTGGTGTACCCATTGATCTTCTATCTGAGAGAGGCCAAGCTAACTTTTTTAATCGACGGTGTAGTAGTGGTAAGAGCCTTTGGACGACCATCCAATTGATCGTCAATAGAGAGGAAGAGGGACATGGATAGGAGAGAGAGAGGGGGATAGTGCAAAAATAGATATAGAGAATATAAAGTGGGAGGATGGGGAAAAACAAAGAGAGAGAGAGAGAGAGAGAGAGAGGAAAAACAAATAGAGAGTTAGAGATAGGTCAAGAGGTAAAGATAGAAAGAGATCTACGGAGATACAAAAGGAGACATAGAGAGGGAGAGATAGAGAGGGAACGTTATAAAGATATATAGATGGTGAAATATATTGATACAAAGATAAGTAGATCTAGAGAGGTTGAGAAGGAGTGACAAACAAAGGGACAAATACTTAATGACTTTTCCATAACTCTACGACATTACCATTGCACACTAAGATGCGATTGCTAGTCCTATTTAAAGAGAAACATCTATCGACGATGCAAGGTAGATTGCCTCATCGGGGATTTTGGGATTTGCCAAGGCCATTTTCTTTCACGTCGATATATAAAAGACGAGTGAGGATCTATGTGCTGTTTCAAGCGCTTCTACGATTTGCTCGCTCACCTCCAAAATGGACATTCAAAGTGAAAGAGATGAAGAGGAGGGATTAGACATGAAGGTCATACATCTTTTGGACGCTACAGATGCCTATCTAAAGCTTTATAATTCCTTGTCTCACACCATGCGCCAGGTATTTTCTTTCTTTTAAACCATATTAGCGAGCGTTATTCACACCCACAGAACGATAATCAGTTATAGTTTTATGGGGTTTTAATTAATGTTTTCATTCTTGGATTGACCAAATGTGCGATTGTATTAGAAGTTAATTTGTTGTTTGTCGTTCACCCACTTAGAAAATTTACCATCGTGTTCCTGGATGACGTACTGATTTACCGAACCGGGGAAGAACACAAGGACAAGCTTGAAAATTCGTTTCTTGAAGAAGGAGACTAATTGTATGCTGAACTATCTATACGGGAGTTCGTAAAAATGAAATTTGATATATACACTCAATACAAGGGATATCAGTGGACCAAACTGCTAGCAGTGGATCTTAAAAAGACTAAAATGATTTAAGGCTGTAAAACAACTATAACGTGTAGTTAAAAATTTGCAGGGTTGTATAGAATTTTTATTCATAGATTACCCAAGATAGCAACTTCGCAAGAATTACCACTGAAAGCAAAAGGATTTGATTGCCTAGAGTGTACAAAAAGTCATTTGAGTGGATGGAGAGATAACAAAAATCATTTGACATGTTTAAGAAAGAACTGATAGAGATTCTACAATACCCTAGCAGACCTAACAAATCCTTCACGATTTACGGAAATGCAAGTGGGGATACTATATGAGTGGAGACTAACCTAAGATGATAAGGCTATGGTGCATGAAATTAGATAGATAGACAATATCAAGCAAATAACACTATTATCAAGCATGGGATATAACTTCAAGGACAATGGTCTTGAAGTCCATACGGCCCACAATTCTTTAGTATAGACATTTATAATTACTATGACGAATTCAAATAGAACTTATCTATAATTTAGGAAAAAGAGAATGGGGGTAGCTGACAATCCACGTTTTCAATTGTGAAGAGAAATGTAAATTTTAAAACACTGGCAGACTCCAATAAAAAACAGATATTTACACAAACACAGAAAAATCTTTATTCATCCTTTAAAACAGATTACATTGTTGCAGGTCTGCTCTGTTTCATTGGCAGGGTGCTCTGTTCTATTACAGCTTACATAAATACTAGAGAGATTGAATATATATATATATTTCATGGCCTTACATAACAACCAAGATTAAGTGAAAGAACAATCCGAAGATGCTAATAGATCTCTGATTTTTTAACTGCCATGAACTAAGCATGAAAAGTCATGCATTATTTGGTGGGAGTGCAAACAACAGTTACAACATGTTAACTAAAATAAGAAACTAGTAATTTCTGCTTAAAAAAACTCATACATCTGAAGTAAATTATGCATGGCGGTGGTAAACTAAAAATTTAAAAATTTGGCAGTGATGGAGATAGTCTGCATGATCAGCATCACTTTTCACGACAGGGAACTAACATGGCGGAATTGTTAATGAACAAGAAAATGATTATGAATACAAAGAACAGTTATTGGCCTCATTAATTTATCAACATGTAGATTGGGAGAAAACAAACTATTAGCACAAGTTTAATATTAGCTGGTCACAATCATCTTAAATATAAAATCCTCTACGAAATCTGTAAAACTTGGTTTACAAATCATATTAGTAGAAGTAAAACTTATTCAGTTGTCAGAGAGTATCTACTGAAAGAACAAGAGAATGGTAATCAATTAATATGTGATACCTTGGTACAAAAGTGATATGACTTTTCTGAGTATCGCCAATATATATAGGCTGAAAATCTAATAATGTTCCTAGCTGTCTACCTACTGATTTATACTTATCTTTCCAGTTTCTTTGGCTGTCTCACTACCTTCTATTAATCACCATCTACTTTTCCAGCTGTCCATGTACTTCTAACTTCTAACTAGCCACCATTTACAACTGTTCCAACTGTCTTCTTACTTATTGATTTATTTGTCTACACATTTGCATATGTATACCATTTATAAATATTTTGAGTTAAAGTACCAACCATATTAGATGTCCAATTCACTTCCTCCCTACTTAAGGAAATTGTCCCCAGTTTATAAATGACATTCAGGAACCTTACTTTAAAAGTTGTCTCAGATACCATCTGCCTCGCACTGATGAGTTCCTTTCCAGTCTGCAAGGTATGTAGTGGTTTTCACTTTGCAATCGGCACGAATCAGAATATCTGGCAAAACATCATCTTCCAATGGTTGTTGAAAATTGTGATTGTGTGTTAGAATAAGTGATAGAAAATTCTTCTCCAAGTGAGATTTCTTGTATAACCTAAGCTTGCTCACATCAACAACACTGTGGATGCCAAGCTAAGCTGGAATATCATGAAGACTATGTCATAAGGTATCAGGTCCAACTGCTTGGAGAATGGTGAAAGGTTTATCTTTGACGAGCTTCGACTTGTGTTGTTTGTTGTGAACCTCTGTTTATTTAAGCTAATAAAAACTTGATCATCATCAATGTAATATGCTAAACTATCACCCAGATGGTAATATCAAATAATGAACAATTCATTGGATTTAATTTTTTTACTTTTAATCCTTAATAACAGAAAGAAACCACTTTCCTTTTCACATGAACATGAATAACTGAAAAGTTCGTTAACTAACCACAAGAATAAGATATTATTACTTCATTAACTACCTTCACATGAAAATGAATTTAACTAACAATTCCATTTCACTAATGCCGAAAGAAAATAATTCATTAACTTATTTAACTAACAATGCATGAATCATATAACATGATAAGCTTGATGGTTTGTTCTTGTTTTCTCTTCTGCATGTGCTCCGGACAGTTTCCAGGAGAGGAAAAGTATCTTCAGAGTTTTTACCTCCCAACCATTGATCTTACGATCTCGACCTAACGGTCTCCCGCACAACTTCCTTCCGGAAGTGGCCTGGCCCTACACGAGAGGTGTAGAAATGGGATCCAGTCTTTCATGCCATCAACGACTTGGTGTTAGAACCCACAACTGTCTTAGCCAGTCATACCCTATAGACATCTTTGCCTATGAGACTGACCTTCCTAGCTAGACAGTGCCCTTCTAGTTCTAGTGACTGACGGTTATTACACCATTGCATAGCACCACCTTAGCCAAGGTTTTATTAATGCAAGCACTGTACTTTGTGTTGTCAATGTCACTACCATCTCGTATCATTGAGTCCTTTAAATTCTTTAAGGTCTCCACGACCCATCCAGGACTTGCTGTCCATTTCAGGCAATAATGGTCCATTGACCTAAGAGTGATAACACATTGGCATCAGCAAAGTCTTTATGGTTTTTAGGGTTTATGACCAATCTAAGGGGAGTCCCTTCCCAACCATTCTCAACTGTTATAAACGTTAAAGTGTGATTGACATTATATAATCTTTTCTATTTTGAATTTTCCCTTCCTAGGATAAGACATGGAACCCTTCCCAAACTTTGTTACATTTTTGTAGCTTGTTTTTATGGGCTAACTGGTCAGGATTGATCCATTACGCTCAAGGAGATGAGTCAACACGCCGGTTGAAGACATGCTCTCATATTCCTATGAGGATATAAGTTAGCCCCACCAAGGAATTATTCAGCATTTATGAGAATTACAGTATTATTAAACTGTTGATTTTGTCATTGCAGATTGGGTAAGGATTGAGTACTAATCCACAGTTGGGGCACTCTTTGAGCTGGTTTAGGTTGTGCTCAATGATGAAAGGTCAAAGTGTTATGTCCACAGAGTTCAACTAAGATTTTATTTACCGATAACAGTTCCATGTCTAAACTGCAGATCATATCAGATATAGGATTTATAGTTTGATATATATAGTTTCACATTCTATGAATAGATTTCACAACTGAAATCGGCTTCTTATGTGATATACGATTCCATATTAGGATTACGAATTCATCAAGTCAATTATAAACTTCATGTCAGAACTGCTGACTATGAATGATAAATGATTTCATATTTGATCTGAAGATCATGGTATGATATACTGATTCTCCTCGATTTATAGACTTACAATGGTTCTTGGAGTCATGCATGAAATGCAGATGCTTTCAAATATGCAAAACTTGGATATCATTTTTTATTTAATAACACAGATCAAGTCTGCTAGGCATAATAAGCTCTATATGCTAATCTTTGATACAAAGAAATTTTAAATGCAAGATAGTGAGGATTGGTCTTGTTATGCGAATAGTATACGGTGCAACACCTCCTTCACTATCCCTGTTACATAATTTAATCCAGTTTATTGCTAATGCATTGATGATCCAATTCTGGAACCTTTCTTGATTCTTAATTTAACAGCAGATTCACATTAATCATTCCTTAATAAGGTTATGTCCCCTTTATAAAACAATAATTAAGTATTACCCTCTGGTTGTATTCCATTCAAGGTTTGATTAAAATAGATTCTTAATCAACAATTTCATGCCAGAATGGCTATCGAGGCCATACAGCATTCACCATTCTGAATGTTGTAGTTTTCACAATGAAAGCAATGGTAAGATAACAGGTTATGGTTCCCCCCTGGACATTTCATAGGATCGAATGAATATTCACTGTTCTGGTATGAGAACAAATGGTATTAATCCCATTGAAGGTTAGAAGTGAAGAATCACTTAATAGAGATTATATTCTTTAATCTTGAAGAATAAAATAGCAGACCCAATATATGGCATTAAGATCATTTCATAAGATCGACAAAGGAGAAAACACAGATCCTTCTATATTTGCATAATGCTAGATGTGAATGCATAATCTCTTTCTTCTAGATAGATGCATGTGTATAAATTAAAAATTTCTACTCCTGAATGCACAGATATGATTACTCTTTTGAATGCAAGGATATATTCATTCTATTGTATGCAAGGATATATTCATTCTATTGAATGCAAGGATAAATTCTATCGAATGCAAAGATATATCATTCTCATAATACTTGATCCGATTAAGCAAAGATGCAACGGATATTACGAAGCAAATCACAGTATGAATCGATACTGATATACCTCAAGGGACCTAAATACAATGAAGGGAAACATGCCTGGAGAAATCTAAGATGAAGATGACACGATTCCACCCAATAGCAGCAATCGATGGTATTTCTTGCTCAACCGATTACACACTAACAGACGAGCTCCAAGAGAATATCCCCCAATTATGGTTCTTCCTCCAGTACGAAATTGGTTCACAGATTTCTAAACTTCAGAAACAAGAGGTGCAAGCCCGTCCTGTTTGAATGCCCCATCAATAAGATAAAACTCTCCTCATAGCATTGTGCGGACGTGAGGAAGGAGTGTAACTCCTTGTCACCCGGGTGGCAAGAAGGAGTTACCTCTGCCACCTGGCCAGATAAAGTTGCTGACAAGCAGATAAATTCAAATATTAATCACAAGCTTCTCCCAAGGTTGTTTTAACCAATATAATATAAATATAAACATATTTAGCTCATGAATGTGCAAGAGTTGCGTATATATTGCATATACATATGTGTATATATATATATATATCTGTTTAAATGTATACATGTGATTAAACTTAGTGCTAATTTGCACTTCATGTATTCAGTTGCTCAAACCGTCATAAATGCATACACAATCACTTATTGATTCACAACTATATGTATGTGTCTACGTATGGGTTATGTCAATTGCATTTATACTCTTTATGATAATCGGCATACACGTACATATTCATCTATATATATATATATATATATATATACTAAGTTACCGATCTTGGTTCTGATACGGGTTCGAGTTCGGGTATGTGGGTTCATATATATATATATGCATATATATCAAGGTTGCATGGAGATGAGGGTACTTGGGTACTTCAGAGACGGGTACGACTATTTTTCAAAATAGGAGACAGGTGTACTTTGGGTATGTCAGTTTTTTAATATATAATTTAATATTTTATAATTTTTTTGAAAATATAATGACATTGAGTTTTCAAAACAAGATAAAGTTTACTGTCAAACATTTACTTTGAAGATTAAGTACACAAATTGAAATGTCATACAATCATTGTATCAAAGTTTTAAACTGATTAGTGATGACATATTGAAATAAGCTTGATAAACAGCAAGCTGAACAGCAAGCTGATACACAAACAAAAAATTAAAAAATCAGAAATCTTAATCAAGGTCCTTAGCTATGATGCTCTCCACTAAGTACCCCATGAGTACCTGGTACATGGGTACGCATACCAATACCTGGTACGCGTTCCAGGAGTATGGGTACGAGTACCCATGCAACTATGATATATATATATATACATACATATTGATATATTATAAAATTAAAAATTTCTATACACATCATAATTTGCTAAAGTCTCAAAATGTCATTACACAATGAAAATTCAAATTACAAGCCATATTTCATATTTAATATTCAAATTCATCTTCATCATGATCATAGGAATCAAGGTTAGCATTTGGTTCAACTTCATTTGAACCACAAGCTGTGCCACTCGCTATGTCTATGTCATGTGGAAGAGCTGCCTCTTGTTAATCTATAGTAGAGACTTGAGCAAGTTGTGCAACCGTGGCATCTAAATCAGCACACTCAAGGGCAAGATCCCAATTCCTTGTCACACCCTCATGGTAGTCCGGTCCCTTATGTGAGTGACAATAGGCAAAGGTTGGAGTGTATGTAGACTAAATCCTTAGCTTTTTTGGCACCCAAACAATTGCACTTGACCGAGTGGATCAAGGAGTATGTACTCCAATTCCGCTCAGCTGAAGAAGAACTTGCAACTTGTTGAGTTTGCATACAACATTTAGTATTTAATTTTAATATGATAGCTTCATGATCAAATGAAAAACAATAAAATAAAAAATAAGATACATACTTGGGAGAGAACTTTAATTTCAAGAGGTTGCAAGAAAATGGAGCCTTGACCATGTACATATCACCATTCATCAACATCTATTCTATTTTGAGCATGAACAACAGTAGTGTCATGATATTTGGGAGATACAATTTGGCCAAATTCGGTAAGATAATATTTTGAGTTTCATCATCATCATCATCATCATCATATATCTTTGTAAATGTAGCCTTGTAGCCAACAACAACCTCTGCATCTCTATATGGTGCCACACTCCTTGGTTGTGAAACCATCACTTGACTATAAAACCTTGGTGACAAAGCATATGCCAAGAGATATAAGGGGGTGGTCTTCTTGTTCCAACGGTCAACAATAATTTTTTCCACAACTTTGAAAAATGTATTTGTATGTTCCTTGGCCACTATTATTGTTTTTATATTCTCCACCATGGTGTCCATGCCATCATAAATTTCACCCAAACATGGGCAATCAGTATCAACATACCTAATCATGCTCATGATGGGCTTGGTGAATTTCAAAATATATTCCACACGATCCGACCATTCATCATCAAGGATCAATGCTTTTACTTTCTGGGCTCTTTCTGTGTTTGATTGCCGCCATACGCTCCACAAAGTATTGATGACCATAGCACTCATGACTTCTCGCACCTTCACAAGTCGTCTTAAGATGATTGTGTGAGATGCAAATCATGTTTCAACAACCTAACATGGCATAAACATACATGTCATATATCAAGTTCAACTATAATTTTTTTTAACATTAAAACAAAAAACTAAAAAATAAAAACAAACTTAAATTGCCCTCAACAACTCCAATGAAGAGAAGGTCCTGAATATGGCTTGTGTCATGTGATGATTAGTCACAAACATTTGTATCTCCTTGGCCTCCGTGTAATTTTTTTTAACCCATTCAATTTGAGTGCCAGTCTTTTGCGTGATTAAATTGAGTGAGTGGGCTGTAAATGGTGTCCAAAAAATGTGATTACATGTGGCCTCCACTATAGCCCCAACTGCCCTACAATTTTTAACATTGTCCGTTATGACTTGGACAACATTTGTAGCCCCCACCACCTCAATTGATTCCATGAGGATATTGGTAGTGAAACTTGTATCTTTCACTTGCCCCTCACAATCCACCACCTTAAAGAACATTCCCCCTTTAGGGGACACTGCTATAACATTGATCAATGGCCTATTTTTGCAATCTTTCAATCCATTAGAAATGATGGACACGCCTGTTTCTGTCCATGTATCCTTGGTCACTCTAAATTATGTCTCCGTTGAGGTTTTCTCCTTCGCCAATAAGGTGGTCCGTGCCTTTTCATGTCTGAGATTGACATAATCAGGTGTATTGCAACGGATAGTCACCATCTCCCGCCAATAAAGTGATCTAGCAATGTTGAATGTGGTGGTACCCTAAAATTTTGATAATTTAGAAGTCCCAATCCATTATCAAGAAGCATGTTTCTCCATAAAAAAAAATCAAAGGAAACTTTATGACACAAATAAATAGAACTAACTAATCGAAGCCTTCAGAAAATGCTGGAATTTAGACCCGCTACAAAGATGATTTCGACAGAGGATAAAGATGGTCGAATTTTAAAAATCTAAAAAAGACCCAGTTCGGGAAATCAAATTTCCTATCTCCAGCAGAAATATTAGCTTTTCACGAGGTGTTTTGGAT
>MU225568.1:366895-406258 GCA_018584345.1 Thuja plicata
TTCTTTTGTCATGTGTTGATATATGACCTTATGGGCTCTACCCCCTGTATTCATCTCTAAAAGGTGACGATCTTTTGGAAATGAACACTTGTATTTGAATATTATAAGATGACGATTTTATAATATTCATATCATGCTGACTTGATATCATGATCTGTTATGGTAGACATTATGTGACATAATGTCAGTGCACATACCATAGCTAGGATGTATAAGGAGAGTGTGATATTCTCAAGCATATCATCCTTTGAGTACTACGAGTTATGTAATACCTATCATCATGTGTTATGTGATGTTTGTCTTCACGAGATATGTGAGACTTCTTATCACAAGTTATGTGATATCTATCATCACGTGTTATGTGATGTTTGTCTTCACGAGATATGTGAGACTTCTTATCACAAGTTATGTGATACCCATCATCACGTGTTATGTGATGCTTATCTTCACGAGATATGTGAGACTTATTATCACGAGTTTGTGATACTTATCATCACGTGTTATGTGATGCTTGTCTTTACGAGATATGTGAGACTGATTATCACGAGTTATGTGATACTTACCATTACGTGTTATGTGATGTTTGTCTTCACAAGATATGTAACACCTCTTATCACGAGAAATGTGATATATATATGATTTATCTTCCCTAGCTAAGCGGGAGTGTTAATAAATATAACTTCGATCAGATAAAAGTATGATTATGATATACACATAATAATAATATGTAGATAATAATAATAATAATATTGTTATTATATACATATATATTAAAGTATATTATCATTATTATATTTATATATATTAAAATATATTATCATTATTATTATATTGATATATATTAATATATATAATAGTTATGATCGAATAAACATATTTGATATCGACTCATTAAAATATCGACCATGGTTATTATGAATACCGATCACTCAATATATAGTAGTCTATACAAGTCGTTGACGGTAAAGACAATGGTCAACATATTAAACCGCGGTTAATATATAAACGTCACTGCATTATGGTTTATGTTATAAACTAAGCGTAGCTTATGAAGTGTCGGGCTGCATGATACGTGACAGGTTTGGGCATGAGGACAAACATGAAGAGCCACGCCTATGATAGACATGACTCAAACTGATCGTTTTTGAGCAATTTTTCTCTACATTTTTGAATCTTTATAGGGTATTTGGTCTTTGCAAACAATGCAAGTTCTTCCCACAAATTGAATTCAAATTCTTCCCAAAAGACAATGCAAGTAAAATATCTTTGTAAATGCACTTGTAATAGGATTTTAAAACCCCGATTACAATAAAAAGTGGCCTTCCATTATATATATATGCATTTACGCATAAAAGCTTATCATTTTGACACCAAGTGCATATGTTCCACCTACCTGCAAAGCTCATAAAAAACCTGAAATTCCTCACGGGCCTCATTTTGCAAGTAGATTTCAAGCTTGGATGTTAATAAATATAGCTTTGATCAGATAAAAGTATGATTATGATATACATATAATAATGATATGTAGATAATAATAATAATAATATTATTATTATTATATACATATATATTAAAGTATATTATCATTATTATATTTATATATATTAAAATATATTATCATTATTATTATATTGATATATATTAATATACATATAATAGATATGATCAAATAAACATATTTGATACCGACTCATTAAAATGTCGATCATGGCTATTATGAATACTGATCATTTAACATATAGCAGTCTATATAAGTCGTTGACGGTAAAGACAATGGTCAACATATTAAACCGCGGTTAATACATAAACGTCACTGCATTATGGTTTATGTTATAAACTAAGCGTAGGTTATGAAGTGTCGGGCTGCATGATACGTGGTAGGTCTGGGCATGAGGACAAACATGAAGAGCCACTCCTATGATAGACGTGACTCCTTGAGGAGTCACGTCTATCCTAGACGTGGCCTCCCATATGTGCCAAACCCCATACAAATAACACCAGCGGTAAGATCCGAAGTAGACACAAATTGATGAGTGAAAGTACTCATACTGATCTTTGCAAATTATAATAGACGCACTATTCAGAATAAACAAAAGGTATAAATCTCAGACATTAATATTAATTTTATTTATATCTGTATTTTATTGTAAGTTCAATTTGCATTTACATTGGAGCTTGGTGCAAGGAAGAACCACATGACAGAGCCATACAAGGAGGTGAAAAGTGATGGAACGATTGAGAACATAGAATGCTTTCAAGATTGAAATGGTCATGAAAAAATGCTTTCCTAGTAACAACCATTATGATGTAGAACAATCAAGGATGCAAGTTCATGTTTCAGTTCAAGATGCATCAGCCAAAAACCTGAGTGCTTCAACCATGGAGCATCCTGTAGCAGCATAAGGAAAATGTGATAAAGGATGATGTAATTGGAGTCATGTCTTTTCAGGCACTTAGTTTATTTTTCATTATGTATTTGTAATTTTATTTCGACAGATTACATTTAATGTAAAAACAAGATGTAATTGCATGTGATAGTATCACCTGCAAAGTTATAACATGTAATCACATTGCAAGACATCAAGACTTGCAATGTTGAATAAGTCAACTGTAGGTAGTTAGTTGTTGAATAAGTCTTGATTAGTTGGGTTTCTCCCACTTTCGCTCTCAACCCCTCACCTATAAATAAAGGAGGGTGCTTTTTGTAATTTTATCTTTGGCAATGCAAGAAAACTCTGCTAGTTTGTATATGCACTCTAAGACTTTGAGCTTGGATGTAAATTAAATTGCTTTCAATAAAAGATGCAACTTGCTTTTGAACTTTGTGTTGATTCAAGGTGTTATGTGACGACATTTTCTGGATATTGATTGTGAGTTTTGTGCTTTCGTTCAAGAGGGATTTGAACTCAATCTTGCAGACTTTGAGCTGCATATTGCGTTCAAAGTTATAATTTGGTTTCAGATTTGGTCTTGCAGACCTTGAGCTGCTTATCAAGTGTGAGATTAACATAGGACGCTCAAGCAAGGGAATAGCTTGCAGACTTTGTGCTGCTTCGTTTTCTTCATTTGTGCATACAAGTGGAATATGTGTTGGAGACTTTGAGCTGCGCATGTGTTTTCATTCTTGTTCTCAAAATCTCTTGAGGAGCCATGGAAATACTTTAAGCTTTCATGAATTTCTAAGTTACTGAAAGTTCCTGGTACACTGGAGGTTATTCTTACATGTAATCTTTTGTTTATCAAGATTATTGCTCTAACAAATACTTTGTAAGTGAAATACGCCATTGCTTAAAGATTGTATTGTAATGGTAACATCTATTCTAAAATAAGAGAATAAGATGATTGTCCCGACCTGATTTAGCTTAGTGTAAATAGAAGTAGTTAAGTGTTTTATTGATTCCAGTAGCAATAAGAAGGGAACCTTCCCTTATAATTAGGAGAGACTGCGTCTCACACACTGTGGCTAGAACCACTGTTTTGCGATTGATCCTTAAAATTGTCGGTTGCAAAATATCCACCCAACACACCCGCACAACTTCCTTATGGAAGTAGCCCAGCCCTTCCCAAACACATGCAAACATGGGCTTCAATTTTCTTTTGCCATTCGAGACTTGGTGTAGAACCCACAACTATCTTAGCCAGCCAACCTCTAGACATCTTTGCTATCAGGGCGACCTTCCTAGGTAGACATTGCCCTACTGCTTCTAATGACTTATGTTCCTACTTGTAGCATAGTACCACCTTGGCCAAGGTTTTAAGGTACAAGCACTTTTCTTTGTGCTGGCAATGTAACCACCAGACTCGATAAGAGTCAATAAGACTTCTTCATTTGGGTTTCCACAACCCTTGGACTCACGTCCTTAAGCAACCATGTTACACTTATTCTTGGCCATAACTTCATTTTCCCACCCTCTAGGTTGACCAAATCTATCTTGATGACTCAAGTTGACAGATAATCAGATTGGTAGTTTGCTGTCCCAAGGAAAACAAACCTCTAAGTTTCGTCAAACCAATTAAGTTTTATGGACAGAGTAAATGACGACTCAAAGAACTTTGGATCAGACTCAATATAACTTAGGTTGATATGCATACAAGGTCACAAAAGGATACGACTGCCATGCCTTTCTTGATTTCAAGTGGCCATAAGGATCCAACCACGAGAATTCAAGAAAAGGCTATATTTACATAACTGTCTCTGGACTGGACAGCGACACAGTTAAAACTAAAGAATTTAAAAAACTAGTAAAAAGAAGTACTAAATTGCTAAAGTACCACCACACAGATTAATTACATGAACTCCTTTACACAAATCCAACACAAAGATCCACCGTTCAATCCATTAAAGTGTGGATGAAGGCTCTGTAACTCCAAAACAGTCCAAATTCTTGCTCTCTCCAAACTTAATCCGTACAATCTGATGTCCAACCCACAAATTAGGGTTTGTTTGGTCTTAAGTAGTCCACTTCCACGTGCTCAGACCCTTAGGTCGGGTTTAAGACCTCATTAAAGCTCTTTCCAACATTCTAGGAAATGTTGTCATAACAACTTTGCAAAATTGTAAAGTTGTCATGAGCAACTTTTACAACTTTTGCAATTGTGACATTCTACTATCCTAACTTGCGCCACTCGATCCAAAATCACTCCATTGGATCTTAAAACACACAAAAATACCAAAAGTACATGTGCCACTCCATTTTGGAGTCTTGGTCAATGTTTGACCCACTTTGACTTTCCTAGGTCTTAAGCAAACAATGTACCTAGACCCTATTGGACTAAACCACACACAAAACCCTAAAGACTCTTACCTAAGAAAACACTCCACACACATTTGGGACTTTATCTCAGTCCTTCTTTCCCTGGTGGTTGGCTAGAACCACCTATAAGCCAAAATTGTCAAAGATCTTCACTAAGACCTTAAGGTGCTCCTGCACCATTCTCCCCCTGCAACAAGAAAGTCAGGGTACCTGAGGTGTGATGAGTTCTAGGCTGATGCCATGCTTCTTGAAATCACCCTCCGCTATCCAAGTTGCCTTTGATTCAGGTTGATGCTTCCATTTCACTAGGTGCTCCATGTAGTTCTTGTGTCTAGTCTTTTTCTTCACTCTAGAATCGAGTACCTCTCAGCTTGAGGCTTGATCTGATCAGGGACTTGGAGTTCTGCCACATGCTTAGTCACCTCTGTACTGTACTCTTGCTCATCTATCTCTGGACCCTTGTACTCTATCAGATCCTTCACATTGAAAATGGGAGAAATGGACAACTCCTTTGGTACGTCTAACTTGTATGCATTCAATCCATACTTGGCCAACACTTTACATGGGCCTATCCTCTTCATCTAAAGCTTGCTCGGAATGCCTTTCTGTAGTCTGGCTTTGTTCAAAAACACCATCACCAAGTCTCCTACTTCAAACTGTAGGTCTCTTCTCTTTTCATCCACTTTAGCTTTAAGCTTCTGATTAGCCTCCATTAAGGTTCTTCTCACCTGTTCATGAACCTCTCTCATTGACTGAGCAAAATCATCTGCATGTCCATTGATCCCTTCATGACCTTTTAAGTTCCTAAGTTCAAGTACACCCCTTGGATGTAATCCATACACAATTTCAAATGGACTCTTACCAGTAGTCCTGTTGGTACTGTCATTGTAGGCAAACTCTGCTTTAGGAATGACTTGTTCCCATCCTTGCCCATATTCCTTGGTTAGACACCTCAACAAATTACTAAGAACTCTGTTAATTCCCTTTGTTTGGCCATCCGTTTGTGGATGATATGCAGAGCTATGTGCCAAGTTGGTTCTCAATCTCTTCCATAATGTTTTCCAGAAGTGCCCCATAAATTTTACATCCCTATCTGATACAATACTAGTTGGCAACCCATGGATCCTCACTATTTCTTTAAAGAAAAGATGAGCAATATGACTAGCATCATGAGTTGTTTTACAAGGGATAAAATGACTCATTTTACTGAATCTATCTACTACCACAAACACACTATCCAAACCAGTTGGTGTTCTAGGTAGCCCCACTATGACGTCCATACTTATGCACCCCCAAGGCCTATTTGGTATGGGTAATGGCTGATAGAGCCCTGCATTTGAGGATGCCCCTTTGGCTCTTTGACATACCATACATTGCTCAACATATGTCCTTACATCCTTCTGCATTTTAGGCCAATGGTAAAATCGCTCCACAAGATCTAGGGTCTTATTTAACCCAAAGTGTCCACTCAAACTGCCATTGTGCTTCTCTTGGATGAGGTTCTCCCTCATGGAACCCCTTGGAACACATAGTTGTTTCCCCTTAAACAATAAGCCATTCTGCAGTGTATAGTCAACATACTCACTATGGAAATGGTTATCAAAATCAGTGCATACCTTATAAATCTCTGAGAAATCTACATCTCCTTCATATAGATCCTTGAATCCTTCAACTCCTGTGCTCTGCAACTGTATTTCTTGGACAGTGAGCAATCTTCTACTGAGTGCATCTGCAACTTTGTTGTTCACTCCCTTCTTATGCTTGATTGTAAATGTGTATGACTGCAGAAATTCCATGTACTTTATGTGTCTCAAACTGAGCTTCTCTTGTGTATTGATGTAGCTAAGAGCTTGGTTATTTGTGAATCCCACAAACTCTTCTGGCAACAAATAGTGCCTCCACGTCTTGAGAGCTTGAACCAATGCATAAAGCTCCAAGTCATAAGATGAATATCTAGACTTTGCCTCATTTAACTTTTCACTAAAGAAAGCTACTGGCCTCCCTTCTTGACTTAGGACTGCACCCACTGCTATATTGCTAGCATCACATTCTACAATGAATAATTTATCAAAACTTGGCAAAACCAGTATAGGTTGGGTAGCCACTTCTTTCTTCAACCTTTCAAACCCTTCATTGGCTTCCTTGGTCCATATGAACTTTGTCTTGACTCCACCCTTTATGGTATCTAGGACAGGTGCACAAATTTCACTAAACCTCCTCACAAACTTCCTATAAAAATGAGCCAAACCATGGAAGCTTCTCACTTCTGTCCCTGTTTTTGGAGTAGGCCAACTTAGGATTGCTTCAACCTTGCTTTTATCCATCTTTAGATCACCTTGGGAAACTACAAATCCTAAATAGACCAGTTCTTGTTTCATGAATTCACTTTTCTCAAGGTTAATGGTTAACTTCTCCTCTTGGAGTTTCCTCAACACAATCTCTAGGTGTTTCATATAATCTTCTTTGGTTTTGCTAAAGATGAGGATATCATCTAGGTAGACTACTACAAATACCCCTATGTAATCCTTTAAGATTTCGTTCATAACCCTCATAAAAGTACTAGGTGCATTTGTAAGCCCAAATGGCATTACTAACCACTCATAGAGTCCCTCTGTGGTTTTAAAGGCAGACTTCCACTCATCACCCTCTTTCATCCTAATCTGATAATATCCACTTTTAAGGTCTATTTTTGAAAAGTACTTAGCACCCCCAAGACAATCCATCAAGTCTTCTATTCTAGGAATAGGAAATCTATACCTAATTGTTATCCTATTTATTGCCCTAGAATCAGTACACATTCTCCACTTACCTCCCTTTTTAGGAGCCAATACCACTGGAACAACACATGGGCTGATGCTCTTTCTTATCAGACCTTGATCCAAAAGCTCTTGAACCTGCCTTGCAATCTCCTTGTTCTGCTCCGGTGTCATCTTGTAAGCAGCTTTGTTTGGCAATGATGCCCCTGGCACAAAATCAATCTGATGACTGATTGCTCTTTGTGGAGGTAGGGTAGCTGGTGTCCCATCACATATGATGTCCTTGAACTGATCCAACAACTGTCTGACTTCTGCATGCATAGGTGTCTGATTGGGTGTCTCTTCCTCCTTTGGTTTTACCAAGATAGCATGACCAACTCCTTCCTCTTCCTTCATATCTTTTAAGAATTCTTTTCCACTCATTAAGAGTGTATTGATGTCCTTTCTTTCCACTGTATCCTCCTCTATCAAGGACTGAATCTTATAAGTTACTCCATTCTTCTTGAATGAGTATTTATTCTCTTTGCCATGGTGGATTGCTTCTCTGTCATACTGCCATGGTCTTCCAAGCAACAAATGGCAAGCATCCATTGGTAACACATCACAAAGTATCTTGTCTTGATACTTCCCTATGGTGAATTCGACCCATACTTGTTCATTGACCAATATGTTTTGCCCCTTGTTCAACCAAGTTACTTTATAGGGGTTAGCATGAGCTATCTTGCTCAATTTCAACTTCTGCACTGCCTCCTCTGAGATCACATTATCTGTTGACCCTGAGTCTATAATGACTACACACTTTGTCATGAATTTTGTACTTCACCCTAAAAAGTGCTCTCCTTTGTTTGTGTTCTTCTTTGTTAGGTTCTTTGATCAAGATTCTTCTAAGCATTAAGTTTTCTCCCTTATCTGAATCTAGACTTACCTCAGAGTGTTTAGTACTGTCTTCTTCTTGCACATATGCAATTTTCTTCTCTCCTTATGAAGATGATGGCTTATCTGGACACCTTTAGGCAGGGTGACCCAACTGTCCACAGTTATAACATTTCATTGAAGCAAAATGTGAGCTTCTTCCAAAACCACCATATCTACCTCTTCCACCACTGTGAAAGCTTCTTCCTCTGCCATATCCTCCTCTATTGTTTGACTCATTTGTTTTCTCAATGAGCTTAGAGTCTCCTTGGCCTCTGGTGTCATTTCTCCTTCCATTAGAACCTCCTCTCTGTCCTCCTCTAGAGTCTCTACCTCTTCCTCTACCCCTAGAGCTTGAATCTTGCTTCTTTCTAAGTTTTTCTTCCACCTTAAGGGCCATTTGAAAACAACCATGGATAAGAGTTAAGGTAAAGAGGCTTAGCTCCTCTTGAATGTTCCACCTAAGTCCATTTAGGTATCTAGCTACCTTGATACTTTCTATCTCTTGCACTCTGGACCTAAGGCATAATTTTTGAAATTCTTGAGTGTAGGCTGCCACATCCAAGTCCTTTTGTCTGAGATTCTCTCTTTTTATGCAGTTGGATGTCATAGTCCTCTAGTAGGTAATTTTCTTTTACCTTAACCACCATAGCCTTCCAATTGACTATTGGCTTCTGCCCTTCTCTTTCTCTTTCCTCTTGCAAGAACTTCCACCAAGTTAATACCTGTCCTCTCAATCTTGATTTAGCTATCTTCACCTTTTGTGCCTCTGTAATCCCATCACATTCATAGTGATTCTCCATGCCTTCAACCCATTCCATCACCAATTCTACATCCATTCGGCCAGAGAATACATGGATACCTTCTAATGCTTTGCCACTTAGTGCTTTAAGGGCTTTGAGGAAAGGTTCCTTAGGTAGTGGAGGGTCTGGTTTTGGCTCCACATTCTCTTCAATCTTAGTCTTCCCTTTATCTTTATCCTCTTCTAACTGTTCTTTCACTTTGCTTGCAGTTTCTACAACTTTTGCCAATTTGTGCTTCATCTCCTCCATAGCTTCTTCTAGGAGTCTATTCTTTTCTTGTTGTTCTGACAAATCTCTTGCCAATTCTGCATTGGTCACCATGGTGCTCTCACCAGTTGACTCACTCACCTCTAGCATGCACACTTACTTCCCAAGCCTTTCAATGGCTCTGATACCACTTTGATGGGGAGATCTACTTCACAAGAGCTTGCTTGCTCTTCTCAAGGCCTTTCCTAAGACCTTACTAGGGTACTTCTCTCTACGCTAACCAGGGGACACTCCTATGGTCCCTCTTCTCCACCTAGATCTCTCCACCAACTTCAAACTCTCCTCAATCCTTCTCTACTCAACTGTGCATCCATAGGCTCAATTCAAGTTCCTATGCTCCCAATATGTTCTTGACCATGGAAATAGGTGTTCCTACTATTCCCTTTTCAATTTCCATCAATCTTGATCCATTCTATTGGATTCTTGCAAAGTTCTTCCATCAAGTTCATAAGATCCTAGTTTTTAGGCCTTGTAGCCTTTTTAGCCCAATTAGGCCTCCTAGAATCTGAAAACTTGGATTTCCTCCCAACTATCCTTAACAACCCACCAAACTGACTGTGGATCCTTTATATGTTCACCTAAGCTTCAAGATTTTCTAGGTTTCAAGTCCCCAAAGTGTCCGTACACTGGACTTCCAGCAAATCCCTATTTTTTAGGGTTTCTAGGGCATGTATGACAGTCTGTCTTCTTTTAACTCCCAATGTGCTCACCTGAACTCCTAAGCACCTCTCCTCTCAACCACTTATCCATGATACATGCCCCTACATTCACCACCTCGAGATTGGCGCAAACCAATCCATTTAGCAAGTCCTCTTGCCTCTGCAACTGTGCAAACCCCTAGCCAAATATCTCTGTACTCGCCTAGGGCCTGCTTGTAAAATTAGCTTCCCTGCACACAAGGACTCCAAAATCCATATTTACACTATTTACAAAGTGCCTTTCTTGATTCTACATGGCCATAAGGATCCAACCACGGGAATTCAAGAAAAGGCCATATTTACATAAGTGTCTCTGGACTGGACAGCGACAGTCAAAACTAAAGAATTTACAAACTAGTAAAAATAAGTACTAAATTGCTAAACTACCACCACACAGATTAATTACATGAACTCCTTTACACAAATCCAACACAAAGATCCACCATTCAATCCATTAAAGTGTGGATGAAGGCTCTGTAACTCCAAAATAGTCCAAATTCTTGCTTTCTCCAAACTTAATCAGTACAACCTAATGTCCAACCCACAAATTAGGGTTTGTTTGGTCTTAAGTAGTCCACTTCCACATGCTCAGACCCTTAGGTCGGGTTTAAGACCTCATTAAAGCTCTTTCCAACATTCTAGGAAATGTGGTCATGACAAAATTGCAAAGTTGTCATGAGCAACTTTTACAACTTTTGCAATTGTGACATTCTACTATCCTAACTTGCACCACTCGATCCAAAATCACTCCATTGGATCCTAAAACACACAAAAACACCAAAAGTACATGTGCCACTCCATTTTGGAGTCTTGGTCAATGTTTGACCCACTTTGACTTTCCTAGGTCTTAAGCAAACAATGAGCCTAGACCCTATTGGACTAAACCACACACAAAACCCTAAACTCTTACCTAAGAAAACACTCCACACACATTTGGGACTTTTTCTCCACTTACGACAAAGAGATGCTAGCTATCATCCATGCGCTAGCTAAGTTCAGGTAGTATTTAGTGGGTGCAAAATTTGTTTTTCAGAACTGATCACAACAACCTTAAGCATTTCCTAGAACAGAAAGATCTTAATGAACGACAACAAAAATGGGTAAGTAAGATTCAAGCGTATGATTTTGATGTGGATTTTATTAAGGGAAAGAAGAATATTGTTGTTGATGCTCTTTCCAGGAAACCCACCCTCTGCTCTCTCATTGAGATTTTAGCTGATTGGAAATCTCAATTGCTGGTCAAATATGCCAAAAACACTTTCCCTTGTGATTTGGTTGATGGACGGGTGCAAGATGACAGGTATTCTATAATAGATGAGGTGATTTATCACAAGAATGTAATTTACCTTGTACCGGGTTCTAAATTGAAGGACAAGGTTATGAGGGCATTGCATGATACCCCACTAGCAGGACACCTAGGTTTCTTCAAAACATATCATTAGGTGCGAGAGATTCTCCTGGAAGGGTCTTAAGGATGATGTGTTGTAGCATGTGAGAGAGTGTGTGATTGGTCAACAGAACAAGTCAAAACATACCTTTCCTACAGGTCTTCTTCAGCCATTACCTATACCCAAACATAAATGGGAATGAATATCCATGGATTTCATTACAAGACTTCCATGAGTTCAGGGGAAACACTGTATCTTTGTAGTTGTAGACATGCTGACAAAGTATTCCCATTTCTTCGCCATCGCTACAGATTATTCTGCACCTTAGGTTGCAGATTTATTTTTCAGAGGTGTTCAGGATGCATGGTCTTCCTAAGACCATAGTTAGTGATTGGGAAAACCAATTTATTAGCATGTTTTGGCAGGAGTTGTTCCGATCGAGAGGTATAGAATTGACACCAAGCACCAACTACCACCCTCAAACAGAAGGACAAACAAAAATTGTAAACAAGTGGATTGAGGGCTATCTTAGAAATTATGTTTCAGGACAACAACGTGCTTGGGTTAGATGGCTACACTTAGGTGAGTATTGCTACAATACCACCTTTCATATGTTGATTGGCATGTCTCCTTTCAGGGCCTTGTATGGGTATGACGCCTTGTCATTTGTAGACTTGGCATTTGAAGATTGTAAGGTCCCTCGTGCGAAAGAGACAATTAAGAGTTATCAGGATATTCTCAGGACACTGAAAGATAACATTCAACATGCTCATAATCAACAAAAAATATATGCGGACAAGAATAGAGTTGAGAGATCATTTTATGTTGGGGGCTTGGTTTTCTCGCATCTTCAGCCCTACAGGCAATCCTCATTGAAGAAGAGTGGCGAAGAAAAACTAAAGCCGTGTTTCTATGGGCCCTACAAGATAGTGAGAAGGGTAGGGGAAGTTTCTTGTGAGTTAAAACTGTCGAAAGGCAATACGATTCATAACGTTTTACATGTTTCTTGCCTTAAGAAGGCATGGAGCCAACATACAGTTGCATCTCCAGAGCTAACCCCGCCTGATGAGGAAGTTTTGTGCTTGTTCCTGAAGGAATTGCTGATTGAAGAGAAATAAAGTTGAGGAACAAAATGGTTCAAGAATATCTAATAAAATGGAAGGATTTACCGATTGAGGATGCCAAGTGGGAAGGTGAACAGATTTTGCAGCATCCCAATTTGTGATTGCTAGAGGACCAACAATCTCGGGAATGGAGGACTGTATCCATAAATGTTTAAATAAAATACTAGCCTAATTTACGTTCCTCATAGGCTATGTATTTAATTATAAAGGGACGAGGTAATATTTTAAATAAGTGGCAAAATAAAAAGATAAAGTGTTGAGTGAATTTATTTAATTCACTTGAAGCTTAAGGTGGGGTTGAGTGAAGTATTGGAGATTCTTATTTTAAGAATTTCCCTTGCCTTGGACGCCAAGTTAAAAGATTAAGGATGGGTTTGTTGCTTTTCCAGCTCAGAAATTTTCTAGCTCAGTGTTTTGCTCTTTAAAGACATCAAATTGGAGTTTAAGATTCATTCTATGCATTGATTTTTTTTTTCTTATTTTTTGTTCTGCAAGAACTTGACCCTAACCTCCCAGGACGCAAACCTTGGTAGGAATTTACATGGATGCAGACCCAGGTAGCAGTCTTGTGTATTCACACAGCCACGTTGGGAAGAAGTTAGCCGTACTAGGAAGAAGTCACATGGGATTTTGGTTTCATCTCCAATTTATCTTGTGCTAAAGATAATTGACCAGTTTCAGGAATCAAATTAACCGTCTAAAAAATCAGACCAGGACAGTGATATGCAACCAACTGGAATTGCTCAGTAACATTTGCCTTGAAGAGAAGCTAGACGCCCATGCAACAATACTATGTGCACAATGATCAATATTGGCATCCTGGTATTTCATGAAATATTCCTTAACTAAATTTCATACTAGAATGTAAAGGGATCTGCCATTTTAATAATAATAACATTTTCTGAGAATCTCAATCTCGTAGTGTTAGCCCCCATTTTCAACCTGGTCTTCCTGTTTTGTTTTGGAGTCGCCTTTGTTCAATTGTACACTTCCCGTGTCTAAGTTATCTTTTGAATTCAATGTTCTCCCAAGATCACTCCTATTTTATGCCTTCCCCTTGTCAAAATTGAGCTCAAATTGTGACCTTGGCCTTTGTTTAGCTTTCATTTTCGTTCTAGTGTCAAGTCGCTGCATTTTCATGTTGTGTCTAACCACCCTTGAACTCTTATGAACAACTTTGAACCACCTTGAACTTAGTTCAAGGCAGTTCAAAGTGGTTCAAGGAATTCCGGCAAGTGGTGGGGTCAGTTTGCGGTTATGAATTTTTCTGAACACCTTTGAACTTGTGTGAAATGCGTTCTTCCTTGTTCATCAAGGTTCAAGGTTCGTTCGGAATTCCAAAGAGAGAAGGAAAATCATGGTATAGCTCAGCAGTGGGTCCCAATAAGACGTGCATTAAATGGCATCCGTGGCAAGTTTAGGCGGCAAAAATCGAGGTGGTTATATATTGATGGCAAGTGATGTTTCGAAATTGTGCAAAAGGTAAATCATTAAGTGAAGTGTGCAAACATCTAATCAAATCTAAGGTGATGCCACATCGTAGGATGTGCATTAAATGGGTAAAAAGCTTTCCTTTCTCATTGCTTTTTAAACTAAGGTTGCCTTAAGTATTTCCCACATTCTACAACGCTTAAGAGTTGGAGACGGAGGTAAGGTCGTAGAAAGCTAAGGAATTGGCAGAGGTTTTTCGCAGGCAGGAAGGTGACTTCGACTGTCCTCTTCTCTGGTAATTTTCAGGCTTTGATTGCAAAATTTAGGATTGCGGAGCTTTCTTTTGTAAATTCTTTATAAATGCCATGAAGTCAGCTCTTCATTTCTTCGGAAATGTTTTTAGCTTAGCATGTGATGGCCCTGCGATTTCTGATATGGATTTGAAAGGGTATGATTTAGAGGGTTTAAAAACTCGTATAGTTGATCATGTCGCAGAACCCTTCATAGTAGAGATTTTGGGTAGCGGTCTCTTTGAAGCATCTGCTTTCCCTGCCGCCGCAGTGTGTCTTGAATTGATTCTTGAATGCATTAAGAATTATGACAGTCGGACAGAAAGTATCCTAAAGAGGGATGGCAGTGTATTGTTGAAAATTAACAGAGATATTGTGTCTTCCGCCCTTAAAATACCAGAACAAACTTTCTCTGAGTTTTCGCCTGCCCAAGCCATTGTTAAATTTAACGAGCGGGAGAAAAATCGTACCTCCATTGCAAAGAGTTGGCTTTTAGCTCCTCAAAGAGGCGGTTCACGCTTACCTAAAAGGCTGAACAGGGATCATGTCCGTCCCTACATACAATACCTCCTGTATATGCTACACAGAGTCAAGGGATCTCCCAAAACTTTTCTGCTTTCAGAATGGACGTATTTTTATGTCCAAATTATATTGGAAGGCGAATAATTTATGGATTGGGCAGAACTAATTGCCAGTTCATTAAAGGAGCAACTCAATATGTCACAATTGACTGGTAGTGATTTCTTCATGTCTTCGTACCTTATGTATTGTTTGGCTTGCAGCTGGGATTTAAGCGGAATTTCGGGAGAACCGTGGTCGGAGGACATGTGTATCTATGAGTATTGCCCTATGTTGCAAAAGAAGAATGTGCTAAGTGATTACAAGATTGTTCATGATGTTTTTGTTGGGAAGATGTGTTTCGAGTTAGTAGGTCACCTACCAAAATGATTGTCTTTCAAAGCCCAGAATGCACTCAAGAAATTCGGGAGCTTCTATATTCAGTTCTCCCGCTTCAATTACATTAGAATCGGCGGTTTCGAAGATGAACCTCTCCAGCTACCAAGATATACATTTGATTGTTTTGTCTCGGCCGAGATGTGCAGACAAGTCGCAGTGGTGTCGAAGAGATTCCTCCCTGAAGAAAAATGGGAGCTTCCTTTTCCCATTAATTTGGGCAGATTTACATGCAAATCTTTGGATGATGCTATAAATATTGGGAGTGATCTTCGTGGTTTTGGTTTCAAAAATTATGTTCGAAGAAGAGGCTTTGATAATGGCTTTGCTTGTGGATACCTGGGGCTTAAGGCTCATATTTTTCCCACACCTCATCTCAAGGATTTTTGGCAAGATTGCACAGATGAACACGAAGTGATGGAGAGAGAGAAAGAGCACAACAGGTTACAGGTTCCCCACATTGTATCCATGAGGTTGAAAATGAACGTCAAAGGAATAGAAGAGGATGGTTCAGATTTGGTTGAACTTGAATTTGAAAAGCCTACAGAACCGGTTATGTACACTATCGATTGGGCAAACACTGAAGAAGAGAGTCTACAGTCAAGGACTAAGAAAGTGTTTCAGCTCACCGAAAAGTGGTTGAAGGCGAGAAAAGGACTAGAACAACCTAGAACAGTAGTAGATGAGTCTGTAGCGACTCTTCTTTCAACCCCTGCTTCTGGTTCTAATATTTCTAATCCCGTGGATGATGCAAGTTCAAAGCAAAAACAAAGCATCAGAAAACCCCATAACAAAGGCAAGGTTCAACCTGTTGCTGCTATTCACATCCCCTGGCACACAAGGTCAAAAACAAGGTCTAAGAAATCGAATCAGATGGCTGCTCCCAACGCAGAGATTGTAGAACTCGAAGAGAATAGGTCAAGGGAGGTAGATTTCAAAGTGGAAGATGATGAACAATTTGGTAAAGATCTCTTTGAGATCGAAGATTTTACTCTAGATATCATGGAGACTCCTAAAAGAACACCTGAGGCTTTGCCCACAACTAAAGTTACGCCAAAGTGGTTGACTTCGTCAGTGAACCGAAAACGTAGCTTCGTTCCCGTCTCGCTGCCTATCCAGGACGCGGTAAGTAAGTATGTGCAAAAAGTTCCTAAAGCCAAGAAAGCGAAGACTACGTCTAGAGTGTTCGCTGATACTAAAACCGGGAAATGGTCTGCAGAGGTGGCTACGTATAAGCCAAAAGAAGGAACACAGGATCTAGCAGTCGAAGATTTCAAAGTGACAAAGATTGAACTGGGAACCATGGATTGCGTGGGTCGTAATTACCTATTCAAGGAGTCTGCCTAGCAAATGCTACTCTAGTCCTGGAGAGACAACAAGGAGAAGAAGGAAATGAAGCAAAATATCCTTAATATGGTGCAGTTCATCAATTCTATTTGCAGTTTCAGTCCTCTTCCCATGGCACAATCCCCTCAGTCTTTTGACCCGAATTCACCTGAAGGCAAAAGTCTGTTGAGCCAAATACAGAGGGGTAAGGCCCTAATCTCCGTTACTGATGAATGGATTGATGGTATAGTCAAGGCTGGTAACAAGTACATCAAGGATTCCCAGGTGGTTTATCAGGACACAAAAGCTCTCATTGGAGAATTGCAAACCCAACTTCAGGTTTGGGAAAAGGAAGAGCACAAATGGGTTATAGCTATGACCCAATTCTTGCACATTGACAAGTATGGGATTGCCAAGTTGTGCACTGAGAAGGCTTTGAAATTGATCGATGAGTCCATCTTCTTCATCACAAAGGAAGAACATCAGCTGGCGAATCTCAACTCTAAGGGCTGTTTTAAGGGATGCGAAAGAATGGGAGAATGAAGTCAAAGAGATGCAGAGGTCCCTGATCAATGAACTTAAAGTGATTAATTACTCACACTCGTATTCAGCAAGTCTTAATGATCGGGAATTAGACAACGCCTCTAAAGCATTCGAGAAGGCAATGTACGCTATCAAAGAGAAGCCAGAACCAAAGGCGGCATATTTCACCCAAGTAGCAAGGATTGAGTCGTTGTACCTCTGTGTGGACCAGCTTCCTAGCCAAGTTGGGAAGATTAAGAAGTTGAAGTGGGAAAAAGAGACATCGAAGACCCGAATCCTTAATCTCAAAGTCCCACATCTCCCAGTAGTGAAGGAATTCGTAGACGTACAAGGAGTGGAGAGCTGTGTTAAGGAATATGATCTGAAGATAAAATTTATTGCTGTAGTAGAATACAATTGCCTTGTTGATTGATTGATTCTACAAATCCAATGACTATGTATATTGAATCCAAAAGATGTGAGTATGAATAGACATGACTCATCATATTGATGAGTCATATCTATTCACACTAACATATTATAACTATCGTTTTATGCACGTATTAAATCACATGTTAAACTGCATAACCAAGCGCATGTTTCATAGCCGACAGTTTAATTAGTATCGGCAGTCACAATGTTTATCGTGGCTGTTATATATTAACAGTCACGATAGTATCGTGACTGTTAATATATAACAGTCACTATACTAATGCAATCGATAATGAAGTCGACTATTAAGTCGACCGATTCAATATTATGTCATTTCATTATAATATATATATATATATGATTTCCACTCACGAATATGTTAATATATATTATATCTTTAATTTAATATATATATATTCAATTATTATATTATATTATATATATATATATATATATATATTACTATTGTCTCGTTTTATTAAACACGAACGAACAATACTTTAACAAGCTGCACGTGTTACCACGGAAGAAGAAGATGACAGTGCCGAAAAAGACAAATCTGCAATTGACAAGGAATCTGACCTAGAGATTTAACCGTTCCTTATGCTTTCTTTTTTTATGTTGAACTCAGATAGACATGTGTCCGATAACTGTTTCTTGTTTTTGTAACTGATGGAATTGAGAGGTCGGGTTTTCAGGGAGACCTTTCGGTTATCTAAAACTATAAATGATACCAAGTAAACTATGAAAGGGGTTCAGAAATTAGGACTAAAATTAGAATAGAATTTTACTTTCTGCATAAATTAGTGTTAGAAGTCTGTGATCCGAAGAACTATGATTTTTGCCTGTGTTGCATGAATATAATTTGAACTTACGAAGCTGTTCTAAATCTGTGTTATTTAGAATGAATGGATGATACATTTCTGTGTGAGAGTTAGTTCATTCCGTTTGTTCATCTTGATTGGTTCTTTGATGATTATGTTTTAGTTTTTTGATAATTTCAATTTTGTTTTAAGAGTTCTTGGAAAGTCTTGTTAAGGGAACTGTGTTTCCTCGCTTTTAAATTCTCTAAGTTTCAGTTTCATTTATTGTTTGAGCTCATCGCCCAAGAGCGATTGTAGCAGCCTTCCAAGCTTTTTGGTTAAAAGCTAATATAAGTCGTAAGTTAGGATATTCATTGGAAATCCGATAGGGGGCTGTACCTATGTGAAAATTCAGACGGAAGCGATCATCGTACGCTTACCCAACTGTTGTAACTATTTGTCTTTCACATCTGGGTTATAGAGTTAGTTCATGAGTAAAAGGTATTTGTAAAGAAAGGCAAATCTGTTTACCAACACTTAGTCAAATTTCATTGCTTCTCTTATTATTCGAAAGTAATAATATTGCATACACAAATAATTTATGTGGTTAAACAAACTGGAATCATTAAACAAGACAAATCCTTGTAATTTCACGGAAAACCAGTAGAAAGAATGTTTCACTTGACCTCTCTTTCCAACAAGCTGGTGCGTATTTTCTCATAACCGGGGCCCTTAAACCCTCTTGGAGCTTCATTGACACTTTTCAACATCTTCTTCCAATATGGGGATCGAACAACACTGAAAGGCAACCCATTTGCATATATGCATCTTGCTATATCTTGGTCGGCAATGTCCCGACTCTCATTTTGAAATGAAGTTTCCAAAGGTCCCTTCCTTTTGCGTGGAATGGGTGCTTGAGTTTCAGGTTCAGGCTTAGTTGCGGTAGTATAAAAGGGGTAGTTTTCTATCACAATATTTGAAGATGGGGGCTGCATTCCCTTTGATTTTTTAGAGTGTTCATATTTTGTCTAAGTGCTTCTCTCTTCTGCTTCTTCATGCTCCGTGATATATTTTAATATTGTTTCATTTGGTATAGGTGCTCCTTTTTTTCCAGGGCATTTCAAGAATCCTCTTCCAAGGTATCCACACAAATGGCCTACCACTCGATAATATGAACCATAGTTGGAAAACTCGCCAAAGCCAAAAACTCGCCAAGGCGTGAAAAAAAACCCGGGAAAAACTCGGCCAATTTTCAGCAAAAACTCGGCAACTTAAAAAACTGCTTAAATTTAATTAGAAATGTATTTTTTTTGCAAAATTCAATGGGAAGATGCATCCAATGTGTCAATTAATGAGAACACAAAAGAAACAAGCTGAGTCTAGATGTATTTAAACGCAAAGTGGGTACAAAATCACATTCTCATGAGGAATGTTGTTGGCTGGAAGCTTGGAAGAAAAATAGTAAATAGTTTTTGTAAAAGTAAAAGTAAATACATCATTATAACTACATCTTCTTCCCAGCTCTAGAAAAAGGTAAGGGAGAGGTAGAACTAGAGGGTGTAGTCCTAGAAGCCTGCACTGGGCGTGACTGTGCCTCCTCGCTCGATATCTCTAATGATGTGTGTGGCTCACCCTCCATCTTGGATGTAGCTCCTCTTGGCAGTGGCAATGAGTCCTCATCCGACTCATCGTCATCTTCAATGTCATCCAGTGTGAAACCAAATCCACCTCCCTCCTCCATAGCCTGCCTCTCCAAATCAGTGATGTCATCCTCTGTAAACAATGGAGGTTGCTCCTGTGTTGTCCAATCACTGTAAGGATCTATATCATCCAAAACAATTGGACCAACTACTGCTTCTTGTGCCTATCTTATGCACAACCAAAGATTATATTGCACATAGACAATGCCATTGAGGCATTTTTGGGCTAACTTGTTTCTCTTCTTTGTGTGGATGGCCTCAAATAAGCTCCAATTGCGCTCACAATGGGATGAGCTACAAGGCTGGCATAAGATTCTGAGGGCAAATTTTTGGAGAGGGGGGTATTTCCACCCCAACTTTGCCACCAAGCCTCTGCATAATAAAATATTGAGAAGTTAGAAAGCAAAGAGAAAAGCGAAAACATAATTTTTCAATTTATCAATTACTTTAGAGTTTAGACCTCAAAATCCAAAATTCAAATGGAAAATGTTTTAAACTTTTACGGTTACTTGGGGTTTGAGTGCCTCTTGCTCTCTCTGACAGCTTTGAAGAGAATAATTTACCCTTTGCTTCCACAGACATTTGTTGTTTGGTCACAATGAGGTCTCTCTCCTCAACATCAGATATCATCCTCTGAATGCATATAGAGAGGCCCTCCATGACGTCTCCATTAGCATCTGAATAAGAACCATCGAGCCTGAAACGAGGGTTGAGGAAGTAAGCTGCTGCATGAATGGGTTGGTGGAGCTGACTTTTCCACCTCTTATCAATAATTTCCCAAATGGGATAAATTTGAGTCTATCTTGTAGTAATTTTTTAGAGACTCCTTGGCCCTATCCATGGCCTCATAAAGATACCCCATTGGGGTTTGATCCCCATCTACCAAGCACAAAACTCTAACCAGGGGCTCAAACACCTACAATTGAAAAATACAAATTACAAAAAGATTAAATAATGAAGTTAGTAAGTTACAAATTAATAATGAGAGACTTGAATCAAGAATAATTAAAAAGTCAAGTTTTGAAGTTACCTTCACAATCTCTATAGCCTTTTGTGCAAAATGGTTGTTGAAGACTATGTTTGCGACAACCTCTCCTTCAACCTTCTTTGAATACGGTGAGTCTAGCCATGCTTGACTCAAACATTTGTTTCAAAGAAGCCAATGCACCAATAATGCTTTGCAATGTCAAGAAAATCGTGGTAAACCTTGTGACATCGAATCTCACCAACTCTCTCCCAGGAGTGTGCTCTTTCATCAAATGTAGAACCCAAGGGTGATTGTAGATATATTTTGTGATCTGCCTTGCATTTTCCACAATTGGAGTCACCCAATCAAGTTTTCCTATGTCCTCCAAAAGAAGGTCAAGGACATGTGTTGCACAAGGTGTCCAAAAAAGAATGGGGTGCCTTTGTTGGAGGATTTTACCTACTGCCACATATGCTGTTGCATTATCTGTGATGATTTGCACCACATTCTGTATTCCCACCTCCATGACAACATTCTCCAACATTAAGGCCAATGTATGTGCATTTTTCACCTTATTGGAGGCATCAACCAATTTCAAGAACACCACATTGTCCTTGCAAGCAACCAAAAAATTAATAAGGGTGCAGTTTTTTCCATCTGTCCACCCATCAGAAAGAATGGTGCAGCCATATTTTGTCCATTCTTATTTTTGTTCCTCCACCACTATTCTAGCCCTACCAATTGCATTTACGAGCAACCTACAAAAAAAAGTGAAATTAAGTTTTAGTACACAATTTTGATTTAATAAACAAGAAAAAGTTAAAACAATTAAAATTTAAAAATGAATTCAAGTGGACTATTTACTAACCTCCCACCCAAATCCTTGCGAGAAGGGGCCTTGTACCCTTTTCATGAAACTATCATTACGGTCACCAAATTTAGCCGATAGGGACTCTCAACCACACGCAATGGGATGTTGTTGAAATATCAAAAATCAGCAACACCAATGTTTGTTTTCTCATGTGCCTCCTTGTTCCATCTAGTGGCCTCTAATGATGGTTGTGCTCCATGTGTTTTCCTGTGCATAAATTAATTGTTTATAGGTTGTGTCCCTGATGGTGATGAAGCAGCAGGGACTCTATTAGAGGAAGCAAAAGTGGTAAAAGAGGAGTGCTCAATTTGCAGATACGCGGGCCACGACGAGAGCCCACTATGCTCTCAAGTGCTGCTTCTTCAATTGGAGCACCTTGAGATTCAACCATGGCTGCCCTCAGCTAATTTTCCTCGCTTTGCAATTTTTTCTCTTCTCCGACTACAAGTAGGGCATTAAAAAATCTTTTTATTTCTTCTGTGGTTTTGTCACATTTCCTACTATCATGCTTGTCAATGCCTGCAAGGTGGTATTTGAGGCGGTTTATGCCTCCAGAAATTACTATCACATTTTATGCAAATCACCTTCCCAGGCTCTGGTCCTTCATAGGCATACCTCCATGTCTTATCTCTAGCATTTTTAGGACAGGTGCTTATAAATCCAGAAGGGCATGGTTCTAGTGGCCAATCATTCTCTGAATTTGCCATGCTGAATTAATTGTTAACTGCTGACCTACACATAGAAAGTAGAAAGACATAATAAATATTTTAGTTCAACAATTAAACAAACTATCTAAATTATTTTCAATTTTTTTAGACATCATTCAAAGTTAAAAAGAAAACTAAAAAAACTACTAGGGTTTGATATTTTAAAAAAACTAGATATTCTTAAAAAAAAAATAGTGAAAGATTCAACAAAACTTGTCAAAAATAGTGTTGAATCTTGTTCTAATGATTCAAAATCATTTCTAACTACTTAGGAATGATTTTGTAATCATTTAGATGCAACAAAAAATGAATAGAATGTTTTATAAAAACATAGAAACAAACTTAACAAACCTACATGTGAATGTGATTTTTCTTGAAAAACCGGTTGAAGTTCGCTTGAAATCCACTCAAATCCACTTCTAATCAATTGCAACCAGCTAGCAAGGGCTTGGAGCCTGTTTTCTTCCCTCACTGCCAAACACAACGGCTGAAAACTAAAAAATGAATCAAAAAGTGCCATTTTTTTGCTTTAACGCTGACTGTGTTTCGTTCGGCGAGTTTTTCACAAAAACTTAGCCAGTCTAGTCTGGCGAGATTTTCTCTGAATAACTTGCTGAGCTAAAAAACTCGGCGATTAATCAGTGAGTTTGCCAACTATTATGAACTATTCCTTTCTACATCACAACCCCGACATTTCCAACAGAATGCACCACCTCTTGAAAGGGGTCTTATAATATCAACATACTTCCACAAAGGAGAATCAAAATCTGGATCTATTCTTTGTTGTTCATTATTGCCTACGGAGGAAGAGGTAGGTGCCATTATAGTTCCTATGGCAAAATATTTTATACACATTCAAAAAAAAAAAGAGAATGGAAAAAAATAGGTAGATCTTATGGACAATGAAAGAGAAATGAAAAAAGTTTAAAAATTTAAACAAAAGTAAAATTAAATGAAAAACAAACTTACCTCTTCCACTCATTAGAAGCTTGCAAAGGTGTAGGAATGAGGCACAATGAAGATTCACAAATCATTCTTCCAACTCCTTGCACCCAAACTCCTGCTCAACCACCTATTTGCTCCACCTCAAGAGAAAACAATCTATTTGCACACCAAATGAGACATAAAAGCCAACATAAGTCCTTTTTAATTCACTTTTTAGGGTTTCAAATGTGAAAAAAGTATTAAATTTGCAAAAATTAAGTGACAGTGCGTCACTTTTCCAAGCGGGCCCACCTTGGTTTGCCGGTGGTCCGGCCAAGTTCGCTCGGGTCTGAACTCCGGTCCAGCTGGAACGAACCGATCGCCTTTGGGCCGAACCCTGTCTGGACCCACAGGCAAACCGTCTCCGGACCACGTCTAGGGCCCTGGGGGACTGGACTTGGTAACGTAGAAAAAAAGAAAAACAAATGAAGAAGACAAATGAAATTAAAAAAAAGATTGAAATTAAAAAATGGCCTCTTCAAATTTGCTTGAGATGGATGGCGGGCTACTCCAAATCAACAATGGACTCTACTAAGTGCTTGGTAGGATTCTTTAGATGCACTTAGGGCTGCTACAAACTAATATTTCTTGCTCAACTTGTGTGCTGTTTTTCTCTTCTACGGAGAGTAATTTTTGCTCTAAGACATTTTCCTTCTCCTTGTGCTTGCAAATGGAATCAGTGTTTTTAAAGTGAAAAAGTTCATTTTGAGTCATTAAGTTTCATGTTTTTTATTGTTGTTTTTTGACCTTTTTTGGATTCTGCCAGTTGAGTCTTCCTGTAGGGACTCATTGAGTCTAGGGAGTTCGTCTGGACTCATTGGGTATGCCTCAAGACTCACCAGGGATGCCTAGGGAAGTGCCAAGTTTTTGTCATTTTGGGCAAGTCTTTTAACACTATTGTAAATATTTCTAGACATAAGGCTGTTTCTATTTTTAAACGTGAAGCATGTTTATTTGTCACCTCTCTTGGTGTGACATTTTATAATTATGTTCAAATTTGGAGGTTCATCGAAGTTGGCTCAAGTTCCCAACATTATTAGGTGTGACATGAATTTAGAGGAAACAACAAATTAATGGCAGATGTTTGAGTGGCATGCCACATTTCATAGGTGGTAAACTTTGCTTGCTCTACATGCTCTCCCAGTCACCAGGTGCCATTTTTCAATACTGCATTTTCTTAGTGGACGTGTCCTGTTGATCTAAATAAATTTTGTGCAGTATCTAGTTCTGATTAGATTCCTGTCTATGATTTGGCCACACAAGAAAAGCATCCTTTTGGATTATTGATCAGACAGCTACTTCTTTCCGACTGTTTTTCCATGGGGTCTCAGTCTTTTTCTTTGTACTTCATGTTTGAGATTCATTACCTCAAGTTAACTTCATGACTTTAAACATGGCAAATGCTCAAAAGCAGGACTCACTTATCTTTGATGTGATGAACAATAAGCCAATCTATAAACCAAGAAATCCGGAGGGTAAACTAGCAATTTAATTCCATTATCATTGTCTTATATAGGATAAGTAAAGTGTGAACACTGAAATTGATTTTACTTATGCCATTTTAATGTATTCATGCTTTCTAAGGATGCTTTCTTCCTAGGACTTTGAATTGCAAACTGATGTATTCTTAAGTCGAATTGACCGACTATTGATCACTCATGGACATCAATATAGTTATTCTTATAATTACATTGTAACTAACTAAAAAACATTGTAGGTGTTGGTTGTGTGGTTGTCCACTAGTAAGACGGAACACTTTCTTTGTAACTGAGCCATATTTTAATTCTGTTGGGTACACTTCTGGCAGATTGACATGTGAGATTGAGTTGAAGTCCTAAAACCTCGATGGCCCTTGGAAAGTGGTGAATAAAATGCCAGGGAGATAGATTCCACTTCCAAATTGAATAGCCTCTTTCCACTCTAAAAGATGGCATGCTAAGTGTAAAATATAGCTAGATTTAACAATTCTGGTTGTGAACAAAAGACCGAGCAGCATTACCAACCAGAAGCAATTTCCTTTTACTTTTTATATAGTTTAATATATCATAAGTGAGGATTCATCACAAAGTCACATATTTTCTTTTAGGTCAACCATCTGGTTAATTACATAAATTTCTTCTTGCTCCTATTACCCACGATTGGAGATCTCTAATGGTTGAATTTGAAAATAATTATAAAACTCACTAATAGATGTATATGCACAGTGAATTGCTTTATATTGATTTCTATGAATTCTATCCGTTTGCATATTCTGATTTCCTTCAATATGTAATTAGAATTACTTAAGATAATTTTTGGATGTAGATTTATGCACGTTTACTTCAGATGGAACATGACATGTGAAATCAAAATCCTATGCCTTTTATAGAGTGATTTCTGAGCTTTCATTTGTGTCAATTTTCTTTTCAGTTTCTATCTGTTGTATATTATTATTTTGTTTGTCTCTGGCATGTCTTCAAGTCGAGTCGATTATTCCTATGCTGCTCTGCTACAAAAATGTCCTAACAAAATAATTTTCTTGCAGGGATGGTTGGAGATAGCAAGTGCCCGGTATTCAATGGGCTTATCACGCATAAGTGAAGCATTATTTAGTTTAAAATCTTGTTCGGCACAGACATCAATATCTCTTGATTTTACAAACGGTCTTTCTGCAACATGTACTAGTTCTCAATCTAGTGGTTGTTTTTGGTTGCATTAAACTGATATATTTAAGAAATTTCATGGCATGCCTGCCATGTGTGAGTTTGTATTATACTATTATTAGTTGCTAGATCTGACATTCATAACTCTGTCATTGCCTTATTCCATGGAAATGTGCAATGGCTGTAGATGAGAAATCTGTAGCAGAGGAAGCAGAAGGACACATATCTACATCAAGGGAGAAATACCCAACTTGCTTCACTCTTCACAAGTGGGAGAATAAAAAGGAAGTTGAGGATGAAGTAGATGTGGGTTTTGGACAGAAGAGATCTGCATCACAATTGCGGCGTCGCCCTCTTTCTCATTCTTCTGGTGACTTATTTTGAAATCTTTTAGAGGCTTGCATGGATGCCTAGATGTAATTAACCTATCTGAAATTCTTGTTTCTAGAAGTTACTTAAGCTAAATGGGTCTAGATCATTCTCATCCCATTGTTTTTTCTGCAGATGGATCTAGGGGGGAAGCCCTAACAGATAATGCAGGCTTGGAATCAAGCTCTAGCTCAATGGTTACTGAGGTAAGTTATCATGTTTGGCAATAATTCTAATAATGTTGAAATTTGTATTGTCTCTTCTAAAAATCACACAAAAATTTCCCAGGACCTTTCCTGGCAAGAGATAGATGCTTAGTATTCAGATGAAGACATAAGAAATAATTTAGAGAATGGAGGTTTATTGTGGTCCTTAAATAACTACAATTGGTGAACAAGACTGAAGATTAAAGCATCTCTAGCATGATCTAACTCAAGTAGGTAAGTTACATGGTAATAAGAATGTGATTTAAGAGAAAATGATACAGTTTTGAACAGATCACAGGTTTAACATTTTCATATCTAACCAGCCATTATAAATATGTTGAGTGCCTGGGGATTAGTCTAGTAGTATCTTATAGGAATTCTGTAGGGACAATAGAGATGGATAGTGTCTTTCCTTTTTATTTGAGGTCAATCTATGTAGTATGGTAATGGAGAAATCTGTATCATGATGTCTACCAGAAGCTTAGATGCATAATTCATTTATTGCAGATATTGAGTAAGCAAGGTCTGCTACTTGGTTGCATTAGACTAGGATTTACATATCCTCACAATTCTCTTAAATGTGCACGAGATAATAATACATTTTTTCAAACTTGGTATGGAAACTAATAGTGGTGAGTAGAGATATGGTAGGAATGAAGGGCCTAAATTAAATGCATACAGAAATCAAACCCAGGAAGACTATAAAAGCGGATGTATTTTTTCTTTTTTGATTAATTGAAGCTGAAGCACCAGTTATCATCAAGCTGAAGAGAATTAAACTGCAACAAAAAGAATGTTAAAAGAGTATGACCAACAGTTTAATGATTTAGCAGCCCATTTTTACTATGATTCAGATAAATATTGGTCTTGGGAGTGGTTCATGGTTGGTTGCTATTGTTGAAATTCAAAGCAGAACACAACTTATGTGAATACCGTGCTCGACTTGAAGAACAGATCGCGCAATCATCTAATGTACATTCTGAGTTTTAAAATACCCTCCACCTTCTAACTTCACAGCTCCTATATACATTTAGATTATATTCCAATTTCCAACAATTAATGAATGCCCAATTAAAGTATGTGCATATATTGTGGTCAACATGCATCTTTTCTAATGTGTCAACTCAATTGTTTGAGAAAAATATACTTAAAATGCTATGTTGTTATACTCGGACAGGGAACTGTGATCTGTACGTACAATGTTAACTCCAACAAGTAACACCCAATCTTGGCTCACGAGGAGTGTTATAGATATATCATATATCACATTATCAAAGTTGAAGCATAAACTGTAACAAGGGGAGTGTCAAGAGAGTATAGCCAACAATGCAAGGACGTGACAGGTTATTTTTTAATGATATAGATAAATTAAAATATTGATATTTAGACTGGTTCTGGTTGGTTGCAATTGTTAACATTCAAAGCAGAGCACAGAGAGGTTGGCTAACTTGTGAATCCTGTGCATTACATGAAGAAAAGATAGTACAATAATCTAATATACATTCTAAGTTTTCAAAACAGTCTTCAACTGATTTCACTAATCCGATATACATTTATATTACATTCTGACAGTGATAAATAGCCAATCAATATATGCACATTTATTGTGGTCAACATTTGTCTTTTCTAATGTATAAACTCAAATGTTTGAATGAAAAATGGAGTCAAAGTACCATGTTAAACTTGGAAGGGGAATGCTTCATTGGTTAATAATACGTTCATTTGGTACAGGTTCAGAAGCGAAAGTCAGAGGCTCTGTCCTTATTTGGCACACTAGTTTCCCCACAGCTTCGATTGGCGCAGGGTTCATTTGAAACAGGTTAGTAACAGAATACTTGCTTCTATGTAAGACAACCTTTTGCACTCAAGTTGTTTGTATGTAAGAAAATCACATTTCTAGTAAGGATTGATATTTCTGAAGTAAACATGTATTTTCATCAATTACATTTCCTTCTGCACTGCAGCACTTGAAACCCTTGTGCAACTTGCAAATGCAAGGAACACAATGTTGTATTTTTTGGATCAAATTTCGAAGGAAGAGGAAAACAAGTTTTGTGGATCAGATTGAAACCTAATCCTGGGTTGTCTATGATATCAGTCTATAACAATTGCAGAGATCTATGTTGCTTGTTCAAAGCAAAATGACCAAAGGATTTAATAGGCTTCTAAACTTTATTGCACAAGTTTTTTGTCTTAGAAAGTGAAAAATCATATGATGAAACGAAAAAGTGCACAGAACATGGTTCTTGCCTTGGGAAAGATGATGTTGCACAATCTGGCAGAACATAAATTTGCAGTTAATTTGATTTTGACAAGGTGTTATGAGCGATTGGTATCATATTTTAGCTTTCATAAAGTATGGATTGACTCTGACTCAAGATTAGTTGATAGAAACTTATTCATCGCATTTCAAGTTTTTCATTATGGTCGTCTTTGTTTGCTAATTAATTCTATAAAACCTAAATAAGTTTCACTCAGATTTTGAGTGAAGTCTAGCCACCGAACAATGAGTTTTAATATTTTATTAATGACTTTGAGCTAATTTGTCTCTTTAGAGTTTGGAGGAACTTTTGTTTAGCATCCATTACTTGAATTTGGGTAGCAGTTATTGATATATTCTGTACTCTCATTTGACTTTGGTCACCATCAAATAAAGGCTTCTTCACTGTGAACTAAGCATTTGTGTAATCAAGTTGATTTTTATTTTTGGTTGAATACTCACTAGAAAATATAATGGTGGTACTAGTTGAAGCATATTTATTTGTCCCATACAAAGGTTCTTCATGGTTCTAACATTTGGAGATGCGTGTATGCTAGTGAGAAAATTTCAATAATTTGTTCATTGAAGTTATAATGGTGACATTGGTTAAGCCATATGCAAAATTGAAAAAAAATTATTATACAAGTTTCTACGTTGCTGCCAATCAAATTATATTGGTGATGAATATTCTGTTTGTAATTTTGTTCACTGTTTTGATTGTATATTATGTAACAGATACCAGTCTTTGGGTAGATAGATTGACAAGGCTCAATTATTTGTTCAGCTTCGAAAGAGATTGAGATTGAATTACAAAATTTTAACATATGCAAGGTATTGTGACAATATAGTCCTCTTGTTCTTGCAAAGAACGTTTCATCTGTCCATTGTTGTGACATGTTGAACTGGGACATGATTTTTTTTTCTAATGTATGGCATTCATTAGCAAATCTAAAATGAACTATGTAAAAGGAGGAATACAAAACAAAAATAAGGTTTTCCAATGGATATGGAGGAAGCAAACAATGCAAAAACCCCTTACTTGTTTGCATGCCTTAACCACACAGCTCCATGGAGTTTCCTGATGGGGGGCTGTGGGGATGTGGGGACCATGGGCGCCTATATTTGGGAACGGTGATGGGATGGTAGGGGGATGGCGGTGGAGCGACAGTGGGGGGACGATGGCGGAGAGACAGTTGGGGGGCGGTGCTGATATACAAATTGAGGTGAATTGAAATCCTCACGACAAAATCTGCAATATAACATCTCTGAGTGCCCCATGAAAGGCAAACTAGTCTTCATGAAGTTAAAGTTTGCAATCAGTATGTAATAGCATGTGCCATATAGTGAGTGACTGAGCGGCATCCCTAACAGAGTTGGTGTTGCTGTAGATGTAGTAACATTACTTTTTCCTTTGACCTTTTGTGGATTCCCACCCTAACAAGAATCCTCTTATGTTAATGTATTATGTGTGTATGTATGACATTTTGTATTTCAGCTGTGTAGCACACAATTGGTTCACTTATATACATAATTTGCATTTTTTTCATTGTAATAATTATTTGATTTTATTCACATGAAAGAAAAAAATTATTTACTAACAATGTCTCATTTATTTGAAAAAAGACATTTTTGGTTTGGTGCATTGTGCTCGTTTACTCTCAATTACCATGAAGAATACAAATATAATTTACCTGATAACAATGCTTTTATAGAAAGAGATGTTATGGTCCAAAGTTACAAGAATACTGGCAAAGATTTAGATTGATATCTTAAGTAAACCACAAATAAAGGAGAGAACAATTGATATAGTTAAACTTATTTGAAGGGTATTTTAAGAACATAAAGGACAATCTTGAGAGTTTTGAATCAGCATACGGCAAAAAGTGGTTTATAGATCATTGTTCAAAGGTTTGAGTTGCATTGGGACACTTTCAAGCAAGGGATGGTTTTATCCATTTATTCATCAGTAAAAATAAGATGCAATTTAAATTTATAAAGTGAAAAAAATATTAAAGTTAGGCTGTGGATAGTAGATCAATTTGTAGTCATTTAGTGCCTATCAATTGGAAGTTGATGGTTTCAATCTTGTGCATTTGGGGTTCTCTTTATTTCTACTACATGTTACTGAGAAGAGGTAGGTTTTAATGTCTGCTAATTAGAACGAGATACTTTATAAGCTGAAATGTTTATGGACGAAGTAATAAAGGTCACAAATTATTGGAGTTGAACTCCTAATTTAATTAATGATAATGAAGGATGCAACTATATTTGACTAAGAAGAGGAGGGTTTATAATGACTATTAATCAAAATTAAAAACCTAGTGAGTTAAGATGATAATAAATAGATGAAACAATAAAGGTGATAGACTATTGAGTCAAAATCTTAAGTAAAAATAAAGAAAAATAAGAATTAATTTTCCTATGAACAAAAAATAAAACAAAGTTAAAATATGAGATATTTGTACTAAACATAAATAATTACTCAGAAAGTCGGTTGTAATCAACTAACTGAATGAATGAAAAGATGCTCCCTAGTTTCCTACACAACTTTATATACGACACACCAATTTGGGCTAATAGAACTCAAATTATTTGGATTGAATTGCTAGTTTTGAATCATGGTATGTAAGAAGAAATTAATTTTCAAAATGACCTTAGTATTCCATATGTGCTTCCATTTTGGCACTGGGGAGATGCCACAAAGAAGCTCGTATCCTTTGGTCATTGAGTATTTACTTGTGGCATTCATATTGATGAGGTGATTTAAATCGATAAGGATGGAGATTGCTTTATTAGTACCTCGCTACATTCTTGGAAAGCTTGTTGTGGTCATTCAAGTGGATGATTCTCCTTGTTGCTATATGTAGGCTTCACTAATCTTTATTTGCAAAGAACTGCTTTTTTTTTTTTTTTTCGTTTTGTTTTGTTTGTTATTTGACTATCCAACCATTAGGCCTTTCGCCACATTCTATAGATCTTTGCTCTCTACTTTTTGTATTTTTTGTACATTTATAAAATCATTTCGTTAAAAAAATATGTACAAACAACATAACACTAATAAAAATTTAGATTAGAGTCAAAGTGAAATTGACAAATGTAAACAATGAAGAAATTAAACACTAATTAAGATTTAGATTTAATACTTCATAGTTGAATATGGAGACCAAGCAATGTTGCTTGTATATAGTTATTTACCTTGTGACTCTGTAGTATAAGATCAATGTTGTTAATGTTTGTAGCTTCAGTTGTATGATCATTAGAATACATATAATATATGTTGATTAATAATAATAAAAAATATATGTTATATTATTATTAATCATATGAAATTTAATATTCAATATTAAATTATTAAATTATTCTTAATTAATAATTGATTGATGAAACATTATAAGATTGATTAAATTATAATTAATGGGAGGAGGCATGCCCTTTCTTATAAATAATAATGAATAGACGTCCCATGAAGGGACATGTCTCTCCTAGCCTCATTCCCAATATAAATGAAGAGAGATTGTTGCATTTGAAAAATACATACAACATCGAGTGCCATTACATTTGTAGCTATCCTAAAACTTAACATGGTGTTGCCCCACTTTTGGTCTGCATACTTTTAGACAAAAGTGGATGTTTAATGTGTAGTAGTGGTCTTGAAAGTCTCATGTGAATCCTGAGTCTAAGTCTAGCTTTCCCTCTAGGCTAGGAGACCTTTATCGGATTTCCCAAATTTGCTATCTCTTTTGTGAGCCGGGGGGAATATGTATCTGAGGTCATGTTTTCATTGGGTAGGTTAAGTTCCCAATCCGGTAAGGGCTTTGGTTCAAAGGTTTCTAACATAGTCTTATGTGCAGATTGAAGTATTTAGTAATAACTCTTCACATTGTAGCATTGGCGGGAAACTGACTACGAGCTTCGCCACGACGGAAAATCACTTATAGAGTGTGTTTTCCGCACTTAACAGACCTAAGGGTATCAGATGTCAATGAAGGTTGAAAATGAGAAATTTGGGAATAAGAGAGCTTTGGGTATTCAGATCAAACCTATTTCAAGCAAAGAGAATGATTAAGTGAGGGAAAATCTAAGGTCCAAGCTTATAGGTGGAAAAGTGGAAAATAGCTTCTCCACTGCTCTAGCAAGCGGGTTTCGACCTGCGGAGTGCGTTTTCCGCCAACCCTTTAAAATGAAGGAATTTCGAGGAAGAATCTATCTCATAGGGAATCCAAGATATAGAGCAGGCTGATGAGATCAACCCATGTCATTTTGGCACCCTGACAGGCCAATTTTTCTCCTTAGGCGGATTTTCGAATAGAGAGCACTCCAAAAGCATTTCTTCGCCCAAAGGAGAAGTGGAAAAGTAATTTTCTGCTACCTCAGGAAAGTTACCGTTGCGGTTACTAAAGTGAAAAGACATTTTTTAATGAACCGTAAGAGAAAAGTAATTAATTCAAATAAAGCAGTTTTACTTCATAATGGACTGTTTCATTAATGTTGAGGTCTTTTCATTCGTGTGGCGTGGGAAGTTGGCCGTTAAAAGGTAAGAATTCAAAAATTATAAGATCAGTTGAAGGTTGCCAACATGAGCTACTGTTTGTTTAACGAATTGTTTGAATTAGAAGCCTTTGATACTGGTTGTTCTTTGCCCCCGCATTCTTGAAAGATATTCTTCATTTCCCGAATCAAATCATTTGAAGTATGGCTTCCAGATTTATGGGATTCGACGGAATGAACGACATTACCTCTGAATGGCATAAGATCTCAGATACGTCTCTGAAGTTCTTTGACATGCAGAACTTTCAGAGTAGACTAAAAGCGGACTAGATGCATCCCATCACTGAGAAACTGAAGGAGAGCGGATTAGTTGAAGCCGTTGGTTTTCCCATGGCTGTTCAAGCCCCAGAATTGATCTGGGAATGCATAGCTCGATACAACTCGGATACCAAGCAAATCCTCTTGCCTAATGATACGGTGTTGCTATCTATCGATAGAGAATCGGTCCAAAACTTGGTTCGCATCTCAGAGCAAGCTGAGTATTCAGAAATGACATACAGTCAGCGATGACTGAATATATCACCAATAAGTCAATTTGGAAAAAGGAGATAATGAAAGCATGGTTTCAAGAGCCTAGGAGCGCCAAAGGGAAGCTTCCAAAGACACTATATGGCACTAATATGAAGCCGGAGATCATAGACATTCTAGTGCTACTCCATAGGATCAGAGCTGAGAGTGAGGCACTCAATTTTGTTGACCATCACTTCTTCCCGGTTCAAGTAATCTCTTCCCAACATCACTTCATTGATTGGGCCCTTGTGGTAAGTGAGAACCTCTCGGAGGCCCTAGATAGAGCTAAGCGCTAGAATGAATTTTACATGTCTTCAGTCCTTTTATATATTCTGGCTAAAATCCAAATTTGGCCAGGGCTTCCTAGATTAGAGGAATTTCCTGATGATGTTAACAGTTACGAGTTTTTCCCCTCTTTGCAATTGCACAACAGTTATGCTGAATATCTTCGGGTTAAGGATGCGTTTACAATGAGATTGTGCAGGGAGCTACAAGGCTGTCTAGAAAGGAGATTCTCTCCCGAATCCATGGCTTTTATCAGCCAGTTTGGATGTTATTTCATTCAATTTGGGGATTTCTCATACCTTTGTCTTGCAGGATTTGACGACTTCCCTTTGAAGCTGCCCAGATATCCTACGGATATGATCGTGCTGGTGGAGGTGATGAGATAAGCGCTTCAAGTGAATTTGATCTGTGCTGACGCCAGGAAGAAAGGCTACGATTTCCCTATGACTATCGAAGCCTACAGTTGTGCGTCCCGGTCTGAGGCGAAGAATGTTCTAAAGGCATTCTCAAAGAGGTTTTCAATGGAAACCTATGATGTTCTGAGGCCACAATATGATCCAGTTAACTACGCTCGTGATTACCTGCAAATGAGTCAAGATATCCACCATGTAGCTGACATTGAAGACTACTGGGCCAATTGTAGAGATGATCTGGAGAGCAGAGACAGATTTTATGCCAGATTAACCATTGAACAAATCAAAAAGTTCAAGGTCAATCTTGCAGTTGAGGGGCTAGTAGATGACGACTAGCACATATATGATAATACATATCTCGAGAAGATCAAACCCCTCTCCATCAGCTCTGAGCCCATGCTAGATCAAGCCGTCAATGACTTGCAGACTCTAATGAGTGGTATTTATAAGAGGATGGAGTAATGGGTTGAATGGACGACAGGAAGAACGAAGAGGTCGGAAAGGAAGCCTCCTACTCAAAGGACCTCGACAAAGGATACTTCCAACATTGCAACAACTTCTTCGGTGATACTCCCAACTATGACCAAGAGTTCGTCTCAATCAGCTGGGGGAGGCAATGAAACTCCTGAAAAAGAAGTTCAACCAAAGAAGACTTGTGGAGAAGGTCCGCTTCCAAATATTGGAATAACAGAGGAACCTACCAAAGATGCGGAACCAGAGCAGCCTGCTAAAGCTGTCACTGTAGATGTTTTGGTTGGTACTTCAACCCAAGATTCTCCAAGGCGAGGGTCCCTTGTCATAGTAGAAGTGGGAGAAGATACTCCTTCAACCACAGAATCAGAAGAAGAGGTCAGGAAAAAGAAGAAGGTTGCTTCAGTAGCCAAATTGGTGTCCTCTTTTCCTACCTCGGTAAATCCATTTGCTTCAAGGCCAAAGTCTACTCCTCCAGTCATTAGGAAACTGTTTATAGAGGAGTTGGTCTCTGCCACTAAGGTCACCAGCGCTGAATCATGGATAGAGAACACTCTAAAGCGCAAAAGAAATAGAGTGGAAGAAGGGGCTCCCAACAAAGACACTTTATCTCGAGCCATGCAATCTGGTGCTGCTGCAGTAAAGACTAAGAAAGTGAAGACACTGTCCACATTGGGTAGAGACCCAGAGACTGGGCATTTCACTATGGAGGTAGCAAAGCCCATGAAGGAGGGCCGTTTTGAAGATTTAACCCCTTTGGATTTCAAACTACACTCATTTGACATGGGTTTAGCCCGACATGATACCAAAGTGGATTGGTGGAAATCCACTAATGTAGTAATTGAGGAAGAGCTGGAAGAACTTAAAATAGCAAAGGTACAACTTAAGGCCGAAGTCAATGAGCTGACTAATTTCATCTGGCAATTGGTTACTCCAGTTGCTAGTATCCCCAGTACTCAGACTACATTCGATCCCTAGTACTCAGACTACATTCAATCCCATCGCCGCGGAGAATCAAGCCATAATAGCCAGAATGCAGGAGGTTAAGCACTTCACATAGATCGGCAAGGGATGGGTTGAGAGACTCAAATCTGAGGGATTGGCAGTTGTCGAGTAGTTGGGTAATGCTGTTTTGAGATTGGAGACAGAAAGGAACAACATTGAGAAGAATTTGCAGACTCTCATATCTGAGAGAGTGAAGTGTGAGGAGTGCATAGTGACGCTCCATGTGGCAGCAAAGATGAAGACCAAAGAGGCATTGAAAGCCAAGATTCTGCAAAAGGGAGATGAACCTCTAATCGAGTGGCTTCAAAGCCTAGAGTTCAAAATCGAGATGATCATCCAGGCTGAGACGGGGTTTCAGCAATTAGATGCTAAGATCAAGGAAGAACAAAACAAAGACTTTAAGATTCTTCAAGGTCTGCACACAGAATCACAGACAAGTGGACAAGGTAAATAAATGATAGGATTGGCCAATATGCAGAAATCATTTTATGATTATATGCATAAGCTGTCAGAGCAGTCTTCCACCCATTTGGATAAAGTGCCAGGACTTCAGTAGTTGAGTGGATGTATTTATAAAGCCATGAAAGAATTGAAGGACAAGACAGATGCAATCAAGAGCCTGGCCAAAGAATATTCCAGATGGCTCATCCGATATACCAATGTCCACGTCAACAGGCATGAAGAGCTTATCAAAGTCATTACAACTGTCACCGCCTATGGGGCTAAATTAGGCAAAGGGAATGAAACTGAAGCTTGAATAGATTCTCCCTTTGTACCAAATTTTGATGATATTGTAACGGATAAACATTTGTTTATCATTCCTGCTTAAAAGAAGTTGAACCATTTCAGTTACTCTTTTTGTAATGGCCCAATCTGGGACTCTATATGTATTATTTCCAAAATTAATACAAAGTTCGGCTAAATTTTGGTGTGAAGGATAGCATTTTGCTGAGTCAATTGTGTGTCTGAATACCATTTCTTTAACTGTTCCATTGCATTTCATTTGTCTTTCTATTGAATTTGGATGTTTCTTTGAAGTTAGATTTGCAATCTGTATTTGAACCAGATTTCTGTATTATGATTTGATACAGTTAATTTAGTGGAAGATCTATTGTTATCCTGAGTTGGGAAACATTTCTGTGATATAGATTGATTAATTGGCATTTCATCATTAATCTTTAGTTTTGCATCTGCATTTTTAGTAGAAGTTCACGCATTACCATTTTTGGGCATTAATCTGATTGATGAAATCTCAGAGTTGGCTAGATTTAGAGTTGAATTTGTCCTGCCCGAGCTATTTCCTGTCTAGGTTTAACTTGGTTTACCTCTTCTGTTCTCAGGTCAAGAACATACCCCTGTTAGATTAGGAAAGATCAAGATTCACTAAAAATCATTCATATAAGGGAGCTATACCTTTAAATTTAGAGGGAAATTGATTCTTCAATAACAATTTTCCAATTGTTGTATTCAATTGTTCTTAAATATTTTGGGTATTTTAGAGTTAAATCCAAAAGAACAATTTGTTTACTAACAAATTTTTGGGGACTCTACTGGGGAAACGAATAGTCGTTACACTAGAAGCATATCATGAGGAAAGATGGTGCTTCCCCATGAAAATATAATTACTGTGCTCCAACCAAATCTCAGATTCCAAGACGATCAAGAGGATCTTATTTCCTCACTAAATACTTTTGTCTGGAGGTGCAGAAGAAACACCGAACATTATAAAAATGCCAGTCAAGTGCTAGAACAAGAAGAAGCTAGAGTAGAAGCACATGAAGGAGCCATCCAAAGGAGAAATATAAGCAGGGCACAACACCGAGCAGAGTGTGAAGCTAGGCCACATAATTAGTTGACAACCCGGAGCCTAAAAGGTTTCTCAGGAGTACAAGGAAAGAAGGTAGCATAGACCCAATCTTTGAGAAACTTGCGGATTTTAACTTTACTCTTTTAGAAGTACCTCGCTAAGGAAATAGAACCGCAAGGAGCCAGAGTAGACCCTCTTCACCTCCTAAGAAAACTACTCAATTGTCCACCACTTGCCAAGTGTTAAATTTACACAGAGTAGTTGCCCCTCATGTTATCAACCTAACACCCTATCTACCCCAAGTAGCTATGGCAATCCCTTCGGCTGCTGCAGTCGGACCTCTGCAACTAGCAGCATACAATCCTCTTCCTTCAGGTTCTAGAAAGAAATTTCCTAATTTTTCTAGAGACGGGAAAGTATTTACAAACGAGCACATTGCTACCTTCTTTGCTTCAGTTAATATCCTAGCAGTTCGAGAAGAGGATGTGGCCGTCAGATTATTTGTTGAGACCCTTGTTGAAGGTGCTGCCAATTGGTTCCACCACTTACCTAATTCTTCTATCACAGATTGGGCCTCCATGAGAGCCGCCTTTGAAAGAAGATTTAAAATTGCTGAAGATGAGCATGCCTTATTGACACAATTGAGTTCTATCAAGAAAGAACCTTCTATCAGTATGAGAGATTTTATAGCTAAATTCAATAAGCTTGTGAATCATATCCCAACAGCCGACAGACCTACAATGGGAAATTTGAATTTTTTTTTCATAAGTGCTATGCCGTCAGACATCAATTATGATCTAAGGAGAGTGAACCCTACAGATTTGGATACTGCACAAAGAACTGCTGTAGAACTTGAAGACCATATGATCTCATCTGGGAAATGGAAAAGAAAAATACAATCTAGAGCCAGTGTAACCACCTGAATTTGGTCTGTCGCAACTATGGACCCCATTTGCCCTAAGTGTGATCATACCCTCGATTTATGTCCAAACGACCCTGTTACTGCTTGGCATATTTCTTTTAATCAATTTAATGTCCTAGGTGATTTTTATCACTGATTTATATTAACTATTATAGCCATACAATTCAAATCAATTTCGACCAATCAAATCAAATCAAAATCAAACATGGCTATAGTATTTAATTATAAAGGAATTA
>MU225568.1:416368-428786 GCA_018584345.1 Thuja plicata
TGCTAGTTTCATCTTAGAATTGCATTCCATATTACTATATGCTAGTTTGTTACTTCTATTTCATCTTTTATAGCTTAAATGCATGCTTATTTCATCATTTAGCTTGTTTTCAATTAAAATCCTTCGTGCTAGAATAGTATTGGTCACTGATTTATAGCATATTCTGAGGGCTAAATATGTTATTTATTACACTCTTTCTAGTTAGAAGGCAATAGGCCGATATTAGTGATTTTTGAATGTTTTATCTAACCATTTATACTAATGCAATGACCTATTGAGTGTTTGTGTTGATCTAACAGGTACCCAAATACACACACACATCCAGTAGTAGTAATACTACATCGTCAGATGAGATGATTCAAAAATTGTCCAATGAATTCGTTGCCTTCAAGAGGCAACTTCCCAGATTTAATAATCCTTACCAGCGAAACTTTTAGGAGCAACCTGGGAGAAACACCGAGGGAAGGAATGTTGATGGAAAGGCACTGCAGTTAACTACTCCACCACAAAGACTAGCTGTAGAAGCTCCTCCCAAAAGAGGAAATATGTGTGCCTTCCACCTAACTACAGACCATGATGGAGAAAGCTTCCCTGACGTGGCTCATGCTTGGCAGATGCATCAGACTGACGAGTGTAATGCTGGAGTGTCTGGAGCTGAACCATATTCATACTCGCATGAATCATATTCAGAACAAGAAGCAACATGTTACGCTACTATAGACGAAACCTCTTATACAGTATTGACCCGGAGTCAGAAGGACAAAAGGCCGGCTTCAACACCTCTACCTAAAATAACGAGTCATCTACCTCCTATTCTAAAGAGGTCAATCAAGGAGTGAGAATTCTGCAACCAGGTAAGGAGCAAAGCTCTTTTGATATTATTCAATTCTGTAGAGATTCTAGAATTCAGATTTCCCCTATAGACTACCTTAAGTCTAATCCCATAGAACTGCAAAAGCTAATAGATTACTATAAAGAAGGGAATCCGGAGTTAAACCAAAATGTCCTGACTACCATAGAAAATGAGTCTATATTTACAGAACCAAATAAGCAAGGGGAACCTTCTGTTCTGGCCACTTTCCTGGGCCAAAATCCTGACCCGTTCTATGTGTCATTATATATTAATGGTTGCAAGTTAAGCAATTACATAATAGATTCCGGAGCCTCAGTTAATGTCATGCCATCAACTGTAGCTAAAGCTCTAGGACTTACCCTCACTAAATCCCATGGTAGATGTTACTCTATGGAATGCAAGCAAGTACCCCTGATTGGCCAGATTAAAGATGCTCAAGTGGCCCTGGCGGCACACCCCGAGAAGAAGATGTTGCGAACAATCATTGTTGCTGATATACCTACTAGTTACAGTTTACTGTTAAGAAGGAGTTTTTTGTAGAGACCTTGGAGGGGAGAAAAAGCTATATTAGTCTCAATCTTTAATCCCAGTGGGCAATAAAAAGATTAAATTGGTCCCGGAGGAGAAAGCCAAGTTTATAGTGCTGAAATCTGATGACCCTAAAGCCCAAATTCTGTATCAAGAATTGGAATTTGGTAACTATATGCTGTTTATTGATGATCACGAGGAGGGAATGAAACCTGGAGAAGAGGAAAAGTAGTTTTCCACCGAAGAAATGCCACCACAGATTTGGACTCTTGAATTTGATGGCAGTTGCGCATCATCAGGATCTGGTGTAGGTGTGGCCTTGATATCGCCAGATGGAGTATGTGAGCCTATGGATTATAAATTGGAGTTTGGGAACACCAAAAATACTATAGAGTATGAAGCCCTCCTGTTAGGGATTATTTATGCAAAGGAAAAAGGTGTGAAGATCTTGAGAGCTCATGGAGATGCTGAGCTAATCGTGCATCAAGTCAAGAATCAATACTCTGTAAAAAATCACAGATTAAAAAACTACAGGAACTGAGTATGGGATGAAATAGAGGCATTGGATGCATTCTTTATTGAATCTGTGCTGAGGGAATTAAACTCCAAGGAAGACTCCTTGGCCGTGTCAGCTTCACTACTCCTCCCTCACCCAGAATTTAAAGATAAGAAGTACCAAGTCGAGATTGTATATAGACCATCTGTGCTCGATAATGTAGAAAATTGGAAAGTGTTCGAAGATGATCAGAATCTCCTCCTCTTTCTGGAGAGCGATGGTGACTTCCATAAAGATGTCCCTAACAGAACCGAAAGAGACCATCAGGACAAGAAAAAGAAGGATAAGTCAGATGTCATTCAGTTACAAGGTAATATCATTCCTCCCCATTTGGTCATTCTCGAGAAGCTTTTCAATAGGCATGACACATTTTTTAAGAAGAAGAGAATCGAGAGGGGTGCTACCACTGTTGAATATGAGGGAATGAGCATCAGAACTGAGAAAAATCCCAAGATGATTAACATCGGGAAATGCTGTACTGAAGAGGAAAGGAAAGAGGCCAAGAAACTCTTCTTAGAATACCAAGATGTTTTTCCTTGTAGTTATGAAGACTTGAAAAGTTTTATGAACGGGAATTTCAAACATCAGATTCTCTTAAAACCTGAGGCGACTCCATTCAGACAAAAAAAACGGAATTACAACCCCAAAGTTGCTGATGCCATATTCAGAGAAGTTGATAAAATGTTCAAAGCAAAGATCATATACCCTATCCACCATTCTACTTGGGTAGCAAATATAGTGCCTGTGAGGAAGAAGAAAAGAGAAATAAGAATCTGTGTTGACTTCAGAACCTTAATCAATCTTCCTTGAAGGACAATTACACACTCCCCAACATGGATCATCTCTTGCAGATCGTGGCCGGAGCCAAAATGATGTCTATGTTAGACGACTTCTCGGGGTATAACTAGATTGAAGTTGAGAAAGCAGATCAACATAAAACAACTTTCACTACTCCATGGGGGACCTTTGCGTATCATAGAATGCCATTCGGGTTAATCAATGCCGGAGCCACCTTCCAAAGAGGTATGGGTCTTTCCTTCAGTGAAATGAAGAATAAAATCATTGGTATGTACCTAGATGATCTTACTGTATTTTCTAGGAAAAGAGTAGATCACATAAATGACTTAAGGAGAGTATTGCAAAGGTGTCGAGAGGACGAGATTTCATTGAATCCTAAGAAGTTAGCTTTGTATGTAACAGAGGGAAAATTGTTGGGTCACATTGTCTCCCAAGAAGGCATAAGGATCGACCCAGAAAGGGTAAGAGAAATCCAACAATTGAGTTTAGCTATGAACAAAACTGGAGTGAAATCATTTTTTGGTTATGTAAACCTTCTCAGGAGATTCATTTCAGATTTCTCTGAGATTACCAAATGCATAGTTGACATGATGAAAGGAAATGTGAGTTTCAAGTGGAACGACCCTATTAAACAAGCTTTCAAAAGCATAAAGAATGCCATAGCCAATGCTCTCGTGTTATGCCACCGAGATTATAAGAAAGATTTCATAATCTATTGTTACTCTTCTGAACATACTCTATCAGCCATCCTCATGCAGGAGCATGAAGAGGGAATTCAGACTCCCATTGCCTTTATGAGCACACCTCTAAAAAATCATGAGATGAGCTACTCTCAGACTAAAAAGCACACTTTCACAGTTGTAAAGGCTTTAAAGAATTTCAGATTCTACATTCTACACTCACACTCTCTTGTGTATGTGCCTGATATTGCAGTGAAAAGCACCTTGACTCAACAGGATGTAGAATGTAACAACAGAGGAGCATGGGTAGCTGAAACCCAAGAATATGACATAGAGATCAAGCCCACCAAGCTGGTGAGGGGAAATGCACTGTGTAAGGCAATGGCAGAAAATCAAACAGACGAGGATCCAAATGCCGTACACTTAGTTTTGGCAGTAAGTATTCAAGACCCTTGGTTTGAAAATATTGTGTATTTCTTGACATATGGTGAATGCCCTGAAGGGTTAACTCTGAAGAAAAGAAGGACCTGAAACTAAAAGCTTCTAAATATGTAATCTAGGAGGATAGATTGTATAAAAGATCTATAGATGGAACTTTCCTCCGGTGTGTCGACAAACAACAACACGAGAAGTTGTTAAAGGTGTTTCATGATGAAGCTTGTCGGGGACACTTCTCCTCATCAATAACTGCATTCAAGATTTTAAGACAATGTTATTACTGGCCAGGAATGTTTAGAGATGCATACCATTGGGTAGCAAGGTGTGAGAAATACAAAATATTTACCGAAAAACCACAGTTGGCAGCACTACCTCTGAGACCAGTGATAATTGAAGGTCCTTTTCAGCAATGGGGTCTTGATTTTATTGGTCCTATAAACCCCACGTCTAGTGCAGGTCATACCTACATAATCACTGTAACTTATTACTTCACGAAATGGGTGGAGGCAAAAGCAACCAAGAGAACTGCTTCAGAAGTAGTATGTGAGTTTATCAAAGAAAACATTTTGGTAAGATTTGGTGTGCTTGTTAAGTTAGTTATGGATAATGCTGCATACTTTTGCTCTCAAGAAATTATTGAGTTTTTCTTTGATTATGGCATCATGATCAGTCATTCATATGATTACTTCCCTAAGGGAACAGACAAGCTAAGTCTAGCAATAAAAATTTGGTAAAAATTATGAAAAAGCTCATGGCAGATAATCAGAAAACCTGGCATAAGAAAATCTATGAAGCCCTCTGGATGGATAGAGTGACTCCCAAAAGAGCCATCAGTGTATCTCCTTTTGAACTCATTTATGGGGTAGAAGCCAGTTTTCCATTGCCATTAGATTTAGCTACATGCAAACTAATGACAACAGTAGAGGATGGCATATATAAAGATGGTTTATAAAAGAGGATTCTGTATATGAGAAAACTGGAAGAAGAAAGGGAGAAAATGGTTGATCATATCACACGACATCAAATGCGTGTGAAGAACTTGTTTGATAAAAAAAGAAGACCCCAAAATTTTATGGAGGGAGACATGGTGTTGTTGTGGGACAAATGCAGGGCACCCAAAGGCATGCACGGAAAATTTGAAACACTATGGAAAGGACCTTCCAAGATCCATCAAGCGTTTGAGAAGAATTCTTTTAAATTGGCATATCCATATGGTGAAGAACTACCCCTGACGTATAATGGTCAGGATTTGAAGCTCTATCAGATCTGAATTTAAAAACAGGTAACCCCTGTATTGTACTATAGTTACGTTTAGTTCCTATTTTTATTTTCCTTGTTAGGTTTTCTTCCTGCTTTCCTTTCCATGTCTTGCTTTATTTTTGTTGTGAGCCACCTTTTATTTGAGCTTTGTGAAACCGGAGACTTGAGTTCCTTGCTTGGACATGTGAATTTCCAAGTCCCTAGAAACAGCCAGCTGTTGCCCCACTTTTGGTCTGCATACTTTTATACAAAAGTGGATGTTTAATGTGTAGTAGTGGTCTTGAAAGTCTCATGTGAATCCCAAGTCTAAGTCTAGCTGTCCCTCTAGGCTAGGAGACCTTTATCAGATTTCCCAAATTTGCTCTCTTTTGTGAGCCAAAGGGAATATGTATCTGAGGTCATGTTTTCATTGGGTAGGTTAAGTTCACAATCTAGTAAAGGCCTTGGTTAGAAGATTAATAACATTAGTCTTATGTGTAGATTGAAGTATTTAGTAATAACTCTTCATATTGTAGCATTGGTAGGAAATTGACTTCGAGCTTTGCCACGGCGAAAAATCACCTGCATAGTACGTTTTCCACACTTAACAGACCTAAGGGTATCAGATGTCAATGAAGGTCGAAAATGAGAAATTTGGGAATAAGAGAGCTTTGGGTATTCAGATCAAACCTATTTCAAGCAAAGAGAATGATTAAGTGAGGGAAAATATAAGGTCCAAGCTTATAGGTGGAAAAGCGGAAAATGGCTTCTCCACAGCTCTAGCAAGCGGGTTTTGACCTGCGGAGTGCGTTTTCCACCAACCCTTTAAAATGAAAGAATTTTGAGGAAGAATATATTTCATAGGGAATACAAGATATAATTTTGACCTGCGGAGTGCGTTTTCCACCAACCCTTTAAAATGAAAGAATTTTGAGGAAGAATCTATTTCATAGGGAATACAAGATATAAAGCAGGCCGATGAGATCAACCCATGTCATTTTGGCACCCCGACAGGCCAATTTTTCTCCTTAGGCGGATTTTCGAATAGAGAGCACTCCAAAAGAATTTCTTCACCCAAAGGAGAAGTGGAAAAGTAATTTTCTGCTACCTCAGGAAAGTTACCGTTGCAGTTACTAAAGTGAAAAGACATTTTTTTAACGGCCCGTAAGAGAAAAGTAATTAATTTAAATAAAGCCATTTTACTTCATAACGGATTGTTTCATTAATGTTGAGGCCTTTTCATTCATGTGGCATGGGAAGTCGGCCGTTAAACGATAAAAAATAAAAAATTATAAGATCAGTTGAAGGTTGCCAACATGAGCTACTTCTTGTTTAACGAATTGTTTGAATTAGAAGCCTTTGATACTGGTTTTTATTTGCCCCCACATTCTTGAAAGATATTCTTCATTTCCTGAATCAAATCATTTGAAGTATGGCTTCCAAATTTATGGGATTCGACAGAATGAATGACATTACCTTTGAATGGCATAAGATCTCAGATATGTCTCTGAAGTTCTTTGACATGCAGAACTTTTAGAGTAGACTAAAAGCGGACCAGATGCATCCCATCACTGAGAAATTGAAGGAGAGTGGATTAGTTGAAGCCGCTAGTTTTCCCGTGGCTGTTCAAGCCCCAAAATTGATCCGAGAATGCATAGCTCGATACAAACCAGATACCAAGAAAATCCTCTTGCCCAATGATATGGTGTTTCTATCTATCGATAGAGAATCGGTCCAGAACTCGCTTTGCATCCCAGAGCAAGTTGAGTATTCAGAAATGACATATAGTTGGGCGGTGACTGAATATATCGCCTAGAAGTTAATTTGGAAAAAGAAGATAATGAAAGCATGGTTTTAAGAGCCTAGGAGCGCCAAAGGGAAGTTGCCAAAGATACTATATGGCACTAATCTGAAGCTAGAGATCATAGACATTCTGGTGCTACTCCACAGGATCAGAGGTGAGAGTGAGGAACTCAATTTTGTTGACCATCACTTCTTCCTGGTTCAGGTAATCTGTTCCCAACATCACTTCATTGATTGGGCCCTTATGGTAAGTGAGAACCTCTTGGAGGACCTAGATAGAGCTAAGCGCTAGAATGAATTTTACATGGCCAGGGCTTTCTAGATTAGAGGAATTTCCTAATGATGTTAAGAGTTATGAGTTTTTCCCCTCTTTGCAATTGCACAACAGTTATGCTGAATATCTTTGGGTTAATGATGTGTTTACAATGAGATTGTGTAGGGAGCTACAAGGCTGTCTAGAAAGGAGATTCTCTCATGAAGCCATGGATTTTATCAGCCAGTTTGGATGTTATTTCATTCAATTTGGGGATTTATCATACCTTTGTCTTGCAAGATTTGATGACTTCCCTTTGAAGCTTCCCAGATATCCTACAAATATGATCATGCTGGTGGAGGTGATGAGACAAGTGCTTCAAGTGAATTTGATATATGTTGATGCTAGGAAGAAAGGCTATGACTTGCCTATGACAATCAGAACCTATAATTGTGCATCTTGGTCTGAGGCAAAGAATTTTCTAAAGGCATTCTCAAAGAGGTTTTCACTGGAAACCTATGATGTTCTAAGGCCACAATATGATCCAGTTAACTATGCTTGTGATTACCTGCAAATGAGCCAAGCTATCCACCATGTAGATGACATTGAAGACTATTGGGAAAATTGTAGAGATGATCTAGAGAGCAGAGATAGATTTTATGCCAGATTAACCATTGAACAAATCAAAAATTTCAAGGTCAATCTTGCAGTTGAGGGGCTAGTAGATGACGGACAACACATATATGATAATACATATCTTGAGAAGACCAAACCCCTCTCCATCAACTCTGAGCCCATACTAGTTCAAGCCATCAATGACTTGCAGACTCTAATGAGTGGTATTTATAAAAGGATGCAACAATGGGTTGAATGGACGACAAGAAGAAAAAAGAGGTCAGAAAGGAAGCCTCCTACTCAAAGGACCCTGACAAAGGATACTTCAAACATTGCAACAACTTCTTCGGTGATACTCCCAACTATGACCAAGAGTTCATCTCAACCAACTGGGGGAGGCGATGAAACTCCTGAAAAAGAAGTTCAACCAAAGAAGACTTGTGGAAAAGGTCCACTTCCAAATATTGGAACAACAGAGGAACCTACCAAAGATGCAAAACCAGAGCAGCCTGCTAAAGCTGTCACTATAGATGTGCCGGTTGGTACTTCAACCCAAGATTCTCCAAGGCGAGGGTACCCTATCATATTAGAAGTGGGAGAAGATACTCCTTCGATCACAGAATCAGAAGAAGAGGTCAGGAAAAATAAAAAGGTTGCTTCAGTAGCCAAATTGGTGTCCTCTTCTCCTACCTCGGTAAATCCATTTGCTTCAAGGCCAAAGTCTACTCCTCCAGTCATTAGGAAACTATTTATAGAGGAGTTGGTCTCTGCCACTAAGGTCACCAGTGCCGAATCATGGATAGATAACACTCTGGAGTGTAGAAGAAAGAGAGTGGAAGAAGGGGCTCCCAGCAAAGACACTTTAGCTTGAGCCATGCAACCCGGTGCCGCTGCAGTAAAGACTAAGAAAGTAAAGACACTGTCCACATTGGGCAGAGACCCAAAGATTGGGCATTTCACTATGGAGGTAGTAAAGCCCACGAAGGAGGGCTATTTTGAAGATTTAACCCCTTCGGATTTCAAACTACACTCATTTGACATGGGTTTAGCCCGACATGATACCAAAGTGGATTGGTGGAAATCCACTAATGTAGTAATTGAGGAAGAGCTGGAAGAACTTAAAATAGCAAAGGTACAACTTAAGGCCGAAGTCAATGAGCTGACTAATTTTATCCAAAAATTGGTTATTCTAGTTGCTAGTATCCCCAGTACTCAAACTACATTCGATCCCAATGCTGCGGAGAATCAAGCCATAATAGCCAAGTTGCAGGAGGATAGGCACTTCGTGCAGATCGGCAAGGGATGGGTTGAGAGACTCAAATATGAGGGATTGGTAGTTGTCGAGCAGTTGGGTAATGCTGTTTTGAGATTGGAGATGGAAAGGAACAACATTGAGAAGAATTTGCAGACTCTCACATCTGAGAGAGTGAAGTGTGAGGAGTGCATAGTGACACTCCATGTGGCAGCAAAGATGAAGACCAAAGAGGTGTTGAAAGCCAAGATTCTACAAAAGGGAGATGAACCTCTAATCGAGTGGATTCAAAGCCTAGAGTTCAAAATGAGATGATCATCTAGGCTGAGATGGGGTTGCAGAAATTAGATGCTAAGATCAAGGAAGAACAAAACAAAGACTTTAAGATTCTTCAAGGTCTACACACAGAATCATAGACAAGTGGACAAGCTAAAGAAATGATAGGATTGGCCAATATGTAGAAATCATTTTATGATTATATGCATAAGTTGTTAGAGAAGTCTTCCACCCATTTGGATAAAGTGCAAGAACTTCAACAGTTGAGTGGATGTATTTATAAAGCCATGGAAGAATTGAAGGACTAGACAAATGCAATCAAGAGCCTTGCCAAAGAACATTCCAGATGGCTCATACGATATACCAATGTCCACGTCAACATGCATGAAGAGCTTATCAAAGTCATTACAGCTGTCACCGCCTACGGGGCTAAATTAGGCAAAGGGAATGAAACTGAAGCTTGAATAGATTCTCCCTTTGTACCAAATTTTGATGATATTGTTATGGATAAACCTTTGTTTATCATTCCCGCTTAAAAGAAGCTGAACCGTTTCGGTTACTCTTTTTGTAACGGCCCAATCTGGGACTCTATATGTATTATTTCCAAAATCAATACAAAGGTCGGCTAAATTTTGGTGTGAAGGATAGCTTGCTGAGTCAATTATGTGTTTGAATACCATTTCTTTAATTGTTCCATTACATTTAATTTGTCTTTCTATTGAATTCGAATGTTTCTTTGAAGTTAGATTGTAATCTGTATTTGAAACAAATTTCTGTATTATGATTTGATACATTTAATTTAGGGGAAGATTTGTTGTTATCCCGATTTGGGAAATGTTTCTGTGATATAGATTGATTAATTGGAATTTCATCATTAATCTTTAGTTTTGCATCTGCATTTTCAGTAGAATTTCATGCATTACCAGTTTTGGGAGTTAATCTGATTGATAAAATCTCAGAGTTGGCTAGATTTAGAGTTGAATTTGTCATGCCCGAGCTATTTCCTGTCTAGGTTTAGCTTGGTTTACCTCTTCTATTCTCGAGTCAAGAACATACCCCTTTTAGATTAGGAAAGATCAAGATTCACTGAAAATCATTCATATAAGGGAGCTGTACCTTTTGTAGACACCTAAAAATGGACAGGTTTGCGACTTTACATTGAAAACACTAATTTTCATCTATTAATTAATGATTTTTAATCATTAATTAATCATCTATTTTCCTCTAAATTCATTCCCCAAATCATCTAGTCAAATTCCCAAAATTAATTAACCTTAATTGATTAGTTATCATTAATTAATTGATTAAACTCAATTTCCTATAGTTTAAATTCAAATATTTAAACTTACTAATTAAATTCTTCCAATTGAATTAATTTCAATTAAATTAATTTAATTTCATCAATTAAAGCAATTCTAAATAAAAAAGAATTCAATTATCTCACATGTTGAAAACTTTAATTAAATAAATGAATTAAATATTCATTTATCTTCAAAGAGATAACTCCAATCATATCACATGGGCTACTCCACCGATCTCTCCAGTCCACATGGGTAACTTCACCACCTCTCCAGTCCACATGGGTAACTTCACCACCTCTCCAGTCCACATGGGTAACTTCACCCACCTCTTTAGTTCAAAAAGGTAACTCACCATTAGCTCTTCAGTCAATCAAACTATATCTCCTCTTTACCAAATGAAGAGGTGGAGTTTACTGATGGCTTCTCCAGTTCCTTTTGATCTCAACCGTTCATCTCCCTATCTCTGGGATTAATCTCAACCGTTCATTTCATCCCCAATTCCTATATAATAAACCCTTCATAACCATTTGAAGGATCCAAGATTTCAAGCTCTCAAGCACCATTACTATGTCAATTTGGTTCTAGCATTCAAGGCATCTTGCGATCGCACACCCATTTCAATTAGCAAATTCTCAATGCTTCTCAAGTCATAGACGCTGCCCACACCAATACTGAGCATCAAAAACAACGTTTCAGAAGGAGTAGAGAGAGACAATAGAAGCTTCAAGCACTTTGGGGTTTGCATTCATTTGTTTTCCTTTCATTGCTTGTATATTTTATTGGTTACGTTTCAAGTTATTCGTTTTAGTAGTTCTTGTGTGCTTGATTTATATCATTTGTAAAACCTTTGCTACTAACCCTCGCCTTTGGAAATCTTGGTGTTAATGTTTGTAGCTTGAGTCGTATGATCATACATATAATACTTTGATATTGATTAATAAAATTATATATATATATATATATATATATTATATAATATAACATATATTATGCAAATTTATATTATTCTAATATATGATTGATTAATGAAACATTAACAATTATGATGAATAGACATGTCCCTTCAAGGAACATGTCTCTTCTAGTCTCTTTCTCAATATAAAAGAAAGAGAGATTGTTGCATTTGAATGACACATACAACATAGAGTGCTATTACATTTGCAGCTATCCTAAAACTTAGCATGGTATCAGAGCCAGACTGCAAATGTAGAAGATAGACACAATTAACCATCAAAGAAAATCGATAATATTAATAAAAGCAAATATTTTTTTATAAAGGTAGCAATAATATTTAAGCATCGCTGATGGTGAAAGATGATATTAATAAATCATGAGAGTTATTGACCTCATCCTTAAAACAACAAGAGTGGTTGTTGGCATTGTGGTTGATTCTGAATTTGACGCCTTTGGGAAATTACAGGTTGAAAATGATACTGTAGAGATGTCATTTTATAATGAAAAGGTTGTTGAATATTTCATGATTGGCTGGCATAAAGCAGAATGTCCAACAACATCTGCATGAAAATGTATTTGATCAAGTGCTCGGACAGGCGAATGTCTTTGGAGAACATGATTCCATGTATGGAAGCCTTGCATTCAATAACTTGTGATTGGAATGATGAACAGATGGTGAGTCATAGATTCCCTGCGTAGAACGAGTCTCCTCTAATTGCATAGGTCTTCCAACCATGAGTATCTATGTTAGAAGGCCCAGATACTGAACAATATGTTGTTGTAGTGTAAATTACAATATGTGAGTCCAATACTGTAGAGACAATCAGACTGCAAATAAAAGTTGAGGATGCTGAATCAGACTGTAGACCTGT
>MU225568.1:441061-469439 GCA_018584345.1 Thuja plicata
AATGGTCTTGTGGTTGACAAAGTTTTGACTGTTTGAATATTATTGTTATCTCACGAAATCAGTTTCTTGGTTCAGTTGAAGTGCATCGACTACATAGCATGAATAAAGGATAAAGTTATGAAGTATATCATTAGCCGATGTTTCTACATTGTGAAGTTATTTTATTGGAATGCTAGTAGATTATGAGTCCCTGTTCAACAATTGCTGAAGGAGCATATTGAGATAATTGAACTATTATATTATTTAGAAGACATTATCATAAGCGACATATTATAAGTTTTGAATCTCTGATTAATATGTGCAAGGAAGAACAATAAGATATGAAAATTTGAATCACTGTTTGATCTTCTCTGCATCACCAACACAAACAAATACAAACAAAAATGAAATGGACAAAGCTAAATGGTGGAACAAAAATAAAAATGTCACTAGCGATGGTGTCATTGATGTGAAGACAGTCAATTATGCACAACCCAAGGTGTCACTGTAAGGCGCACTTGTGGCCAACCAAAAACCCACAGGGCCCACTCAACAAGCATACACCCAAAACCAACCTCCTCTTGTACAAGCAGCCAGTGTGTCAAACAGTCAACAACAGAATCAACGTAGACCATGGTTTCAATTCTAGCAATGAGATTTCACACCATTAGGAGAGCCGATAGAATCAACTTTATGCAAGTTGATACAATAAAACACTATCACTCTCCTAGAAATCAGGGACTTTGAATAGGATGCAAACAAACCAAGGTGGTATAATGACAAGGACTTCTGCGAGTTTCATCGGGTGAAAGGACATAAAACATCCAACTATTATCGATTGAAACACGCTATCCAAGACCTGATTGACACATGGGCCATTGATGTGACAAATACCCAAACCAAAGGCACAAATGATCACACTATCTTCAATGATACTTTTCATGATCACAACAAGGGAAAATCCTCCGGGTCTGGTGGACAGGAAAAATAAGTTAACTATACATATGCCAACAGTGATAATGTTATCAATTGCCTCAATCCTTCAGATAGCCATGTGGCTACTATCACTATCAAAGACCAAGGTAACAAATGTTTTGTAACAATGCGTCATGCTAGAGTCATCTTGCAAGGAGCACCATACTCATCTAATGTATCTACCAATCCTAAAGCAAGCTCAGATCCATAGCCAAGCATAGTGGATCAACTAAAGCGCCCACCTGCCTAGATCTCCATGTTTGACCTATTGCGCATATCTCCATAGAATAAATTGGCACTTAACCAAGCCCTTCAGAATGCAGTTGTCCCAAGGGATATAAAACTCAAGAGCTTCCAAATGATGGTTAATCATATAGATGCTAACAAACATGCCACAGTCATAGACCATGATGTGTCACTACATAAACCCCTGCATAATGATCCTTTGCACTTACTGGTCCAAGTCCATAATTGTGCTATCCGTAGGGTCCTTGTTGATGGTGGAGCTGGGTTAAACATTTGTACTCTAAAGTTAATCAAACAACTAGGCTATTTAGAATCTAGCATTGATGCCACAAGAAGGATAAATATCAGAGCTTATGATGAAGAGGAAAGTTCCTCTAAAGGTATTATCATTCTACCTGTCCGTATCGGTCCAGTGGTAAAAAACACTCCCTTCCAAATCCTAGACCTTGAGTTAGGATGCAACATGCTACTAGGGAGACCCTGGATACATGAAATACAAGCCGTACCTTTGATGTACCATCAATGCATCAATTTCTCACACCAGAGAGAGGAAATCATCATAGAGGGAGATCCCAATCCTTTCCAGTACTGTAATGCTGTCCAAATAAACATTGATAACCAGGTACCCTCAAACCAAGATGCAAGCATCTCATCCTCTTCAGATTCAAATCCCAAGGATGTCACACGGACAGCAGGAAAGATAACCATTAACCAAGACGCAATTATCCCCTCCTCTTCAGATTCAAATCTTAAGGATGTCACATGGAAAGAGGGAAAAATATCCATCACTGACAAAGGCTATGGTGAGTACAGATATGAAGAGGCTTTCACCATCACACACATGCCTTAGAGCTTGAGAACTTATGGCATGCCACAACCTGTTATTACAATAGAAACTCCACAGCCTATTCTATTCAGATGTCCACCCACAACCTTTGTCAGATGGGGAGACATAGCAGAAGAAAAGCCATTTGAACAAGATATCAGTACTTGGTTATACCAAGACCCACAAGAGACAATCCAACAAACCCTACCCCTGTCGAACTATGGTAATGGGTATATAATGTTACAAAGATTTGGGTATGATGGCACCACCAGACTGGGGGAAAGACAAGAAGGCATAATGGAATTGTCTCTCCCACCAACCCAGAGAAACAAGAGAGGGTTGGGCTATGGACAACAAAGCACCGGTCCTATAATCCAAGACATCCAAGTTGATCAGGAACAAATAGCAGAGATGCACCAAGGGCACAACACAAAACATGTCTTGATAAGCAACATATTAGCACAGTTTTTGCCCACCGAAGAGGGAACCACACAAACCTGAATAGACCTCCACATAGAAATCAATGATAACAAAGGAAGTGAGACATTTGAAAAGCATTTTATTGAGACTGACTCCCACAAGTATGAGTGGAGATCCTTTCATGACTTTGAACCTTTGATCCTAGATTATTCCCCTCGGTTAGACACTATCATAAACCTAGAAGACTTATTTGACCAACTGTCCATTTCCAAACAACCCTACATAGATAAGCATGTCATCTATCAAACCTCAAGTGGTGCGTCCACATCACAGTCCAGTTTTGTAGGAACCATATCTGTAGTCCCTTTCAGTCAAACAGAGTCAGAGAACCATGAAAGTATATGTCTTGTACACCCAGAGCTAATAGAATGTGATCAACAAGGACCCCCTGATTTAGATGTCTTCGAGAACGATGAGGCTATTGCTGATTTCATGAGACTTAGGGAAGGAATTCCATCAGGAGACCACAAGGAAGGCTTCTCCATTGACCTTGATAGAGTGGCATATTTTGGGGAGGCAGCTCCTCTTTCACGTCCACAAAATAAAAAAGAACAAAAGAATGATAAAAAGATAAAAGAAGACATATCTTCTAGCGAAAACCTCATTGAGGTGCTAGAAGATGGAAAGAAGGAACTCCTCCCCTTGATAGAGGATAAATTGGCATTACTAGTAGAAGAAACATAGGAAGTCAATTTGGGAGATGACAAGAACCCAAAGAACATATACTTGGCAAAATCACTCACCCCTGAGGAAAGAGAACAATTTATCAACTTCTTTAAAGCAAGGATGATCAATTTCACATGGTCCTACTTGGATATGCCAGGGTTAGATCCAGAGCTAGTACTACACCATCTCCTGTTGCTACCCAATGCCAAACCTGTCAAACAAAAGTTGAGAAAGATGCATCCCCATGTTGCATTGCTAGTCAAGGTAGAGTTGAAAAAGCTCCTGGATGCTAAGTTAATAAGACCTATACCATACCTAGGCTGGATATCTAACTTGGTACTAGTTACAAAGCACAGTGGTCAGATATGAATTTGCACAGACTTTAGAGATCTCAACATAGATTGTCGCAAGGATGACTTTCCCTTACCCAACATTGATATGATAGTAGATCTAACCACTGGACATCAAATGCTATCACTCATGGATAGATTTTCAGGTTATAATCAGAAAAGGATTGCACCAGAGGATCAACACAAAACAACTTTCACATGTCCTTGGGAGACATATTGTTGGAATGTCATTCTGTTTGGTATAAAGAATGCCGGAGCAACATATCAAAGGGCTATGACAACTATATTTCATGATCTCATCCATAAAACAATGGAAGACTATGTGGATGACATTCTAGCCAAGTCAATGCTTTGCAAAGACCATCTACAAGTATTGGGACCAATCTTTGACATAATACAGGAGTTCAAGGTCTGTCTAAACCCAAAGAAATGTGCATTCGGTGTTACAACAGGAAAGCTACTAGGGTTCATAGTGTGACATAGAGGCATCGAAGTAGACCCAGAGAAAGTCAAAGCAATATTGGACATGCCTCCTCCATCGAACTTGAGGAAACTAAGAGGGTTACAAGGAAGGCTCCAATCAATCAGGCGCTTCATAGCTCAGCTAGTAGACAAGTGTCACCCATTCCAACATATACTGCACAATGATGTCAAATTCATATGGACTGAGAAATGTGAACACGCATTCCAAATATTCAAAGACTACCTCCTCAAGTCTCTTATATTGGTGCCACCAGTCCAAGGTAGACCATTTCTTCTGTATATCTTAGCAATGGATTCAGCATTAGGTGTACTCTTGGCACAACATGATGATGTAGGTAAAGAAAGGGCCATCTGCTATCTAAGTAGAACATTGGTAGGATATGAGCTCAACTATACGCAAATTGAAAAGTCATGTCTTGCAGTTGTCTTCGCTTCCCAGAAGCTGAGACATTATATGTTGAGTCACCAAACCAAGTTGATTGCACATATTGATCCTTTAAAGTACCTCCTAAGCAAAGCAATGCTCACTGGATGACTTGCGAAGTGGGTAATGATCCTAAGTGAGTTTGACATTGAGTACATAGATAGAAAGGCCATCAAAGGGCAAGTGATCGCAAATCAATTAGTAGAGGCACCCATTCAGGACCATCAGCCTATTATTTTTGACTTTCCTGACGAATCTATCATGACACTACAACCACCGATTGAGGTATGGAAACTATATTTTGATAGGTCATGCACGAACCATTGTGCAGGGGCAGGGATAGTGCTTATCACCCCAGAACATGATACAATTCCAAAGTCTTTCAGACTCAACTTCCCATGCACAAACAACATAGAAGAATATGAAGCACTGGTTATCGATCTAAAAATAGCAATTTAATGGAGAATCAATAACCTTAAGGTCTTTGGAGATTCATAGTTGATCATCAGTAAAGTCAACAATGATTTTACGACCAAAGATGAGAAGCTCATACCATACAGAGCATAGATGGAAACACTACGCACCAAGTTCCATTACATCTTCTTCGAGCAAGTCCCACGAGCACAGAACAAAGCTGCAGATATGATGGCTACCATAGCATCATTGATTGATATGCCAGGAAACAAAACAAGATTCCAGTTTCTAGTAGAGCAATTATTGGTGCCATCACATCAAGGATCTATCAAAAAATCAACATGTGTCCTTGTTGGTCCTGAAAACCCATGGTATCAAGATGTCTATAACTACCTCCAAAATAGTGTCTTACCTCCCAACTTGTCTAGGAACTAGAGAAAGTCCCTCATCCGCCAACCCTCTAGGTACACCATCCTCTCAACTACTTTATATAGATGAAGTCTAGATGGAATTATACTACGATGTCTCACTTCCACGGAATCCCAGAAAGCTTTGTATGAGGTACATGAAGGAATATGTGGAACCCATAGAGGTGGAAACAACTTAGCTAAGAAGATCATCTGCATGGGATACTATTGGCCCACAATAGAGACAGATGCACACAAACATGTACAAAGGTGTAGACAATGTCAGATTCATAGAGACCTCATCCATGGACGAGCCCAGGAACTAAATCCTATCACATCACCATTGCCATTTTCCATGTGGGGATTTGACCTAGTGGGCAAAATTACACCTTATTCAGCAAATGGACACAAATACATCATAGCAGCAACATAGTACTTCACCAAGTGGGTGGAAGCAATTCCTCTCACTTACATAACTAGAAATAAAATAGCAATGTTCATACTTAAACACATTATATGTCGATACGAAATCCCTCAAACTATCCTGATAGATCATGGTACACCTTTCCAAAACAAGGATGTTGAAGAGCTATGCGAATAGTTGCATATCAAGCAAGGGTTCTCCTTATTTTATTATCCTCAAGGGAATGGTCAAGCCAAAGATACAAACAAAATGATCTTGAAAATATTGAAGAAAATAGTGAATGAATCAGGGCGAGACTAGCATTTACAACTTAGTCCCGCATTATGCGCATACAGAACTAGTGTGAGAACACCTACAGGAGCCACTCCTTTCTCCCTAGGGTATGGATCAGAGGTGGTATTACCCCTCAAAGTGGAAATACCATCCCTAAGGATATCATTGAAGAACCTAATTACAGATGAAGACTGCAGATTAGCAAGGCTCAGTGAACTAGAGTTACTAGATGAAAGAAGACAACATGCCTTCAACCACTTACAAGGCTATCAAAATTGCCTTAGAAGAAACTATCACAAGAAGGTGAAGCCATGAACATTTGAGGTAGGAAACCTTGCCCTCATGGAAAATCAAAAGAACCAAGCTGAGCGAGTCAAACCAGGAAAGTTTGAGCCTAACTGGCTAGGACCATTTGTCATTGTCAGCACTACTCAGAGTGGGGCATTCATACTAGCGACACCAGAAGGAGATCAACTCCCTAGATACATCAACAAAATGCACCTCAAGAGGTTCTACCCTTGAGGACTCTATGGTTAAGGCACCTATCTACATATCCAGAAAATACCAAAAAAATAAAAAAATACAAAAGTTACCTTGGTGAAAACTTGGCAAACAGGTGCCTTGGCGACAAAAAAAAAAGAAGCAAAAAAGTAAAGAGAAACAAAATCACTCTCTCAGTGAAAACTTGGCAAACAGGCACTATTGAGTAGGTACCTTGGTGAAAACCTGGCAAATAGGCGCCAAGTGTTCAACCCAGCTTCACCATCAATGAACTTCAAGATCAAAAACTTGAGCACACTTCTAATGCAAGATTGACTACCCAAGCTATATCCAGAAGCACACTCCCGTCTAAGCACCAAAAACTTACCCATGGTTAATACTGGTCCACCAGACTAGGGGGGATTCTAAATGTCCTACAAAAATCCAAAAAAATCAGAAAAATCATCAAAAATCCTAAAAAGATCAAAATATTCTAAGAAAATCAATCTTCATAAAAAACATTCCAAAAATTGCAAAATACCAAGCAATAAAACCAACTCGGTTATCAAGAGAGAAAAGGGTGATCAAGCCTAGTCAATCAATGTCACAATCATGAGCTTTGTGAATCAACATTGGGCTCATCTGACACAACTTTATCAATCTACCAAATCAATCAGCAAGCAACTGGCGACCAAGCCAATCTATCAATTGTCAAAATCATGAGATTTGTGAACTAGCATGGGGCCCATATAACACAGCTTGATCAACTGCCAAAACAATCACAATCAATCAAATCATATCAATCATCTTACACAGTGATAGATACGCTAAAACTAGACAGGTCAGTCTTATATGAGTAATCTATTACTGAAACCAGACACACTCAAGCAATCAAGCCTATCCAAAGAGTTGAGCCAATCAAGAGAATCCAACTGCATCAAGGAACCATCCAAAAATGTTGACTAGATCAGCCAAGTTGGTCAGATGTCAGTCTATATTTCGTGGTTATGTTCTTACGCTACTCCAGGATCCACCATGTGAGGAGAGTAGCTATGATAGATCATGACTTATTTTCTTTGATTGCTATCTGTTGAATGTTCACTTTGATTTCAGGGCCATGATGATTTAGGATAAATGCGGTAGGTGTTGTCACTTATCTGGCAGCTGTGCAGTTCCACGATCTGAGCTTAACCCTAGGAAAGAATTGGGCATTCCTTCTCTTTTATTTGCTTGTTTGGTTTATAGAATCAAGAGCTCGCAGCGCTATTCAGATGGACTCTGAGTGTGTTGGAGTTCTATCTTGGTTTCTATGGTCTTTCCCTTTATGTTGCAAACAAGAGCTCATGATGCTATCCGAATGGACTCTAGGGGTGTAGGATTTCTATCTTGTTTTCTTTGGCTTTCCCTTTTTTGGAATCAAGAGCTCACGGTGTTATCCAGATGGACTCTGGGTGCATAGGAGTTCTATCTTGGTTTCTTTTCTTTAGTTAATTTAGAGGACAAAGTGGTATCTAGATGGTCAATATCTGGATGCTTTTAGCTCTCTTTCTTTTCAAACAGGGAACATAGTTGAACCTAGATGGTCAATATTTGGGTGCACTAGGTTCTCTTTCTATTCAATCTCTCTATTCCTTCTGCTTATCAAGAGGTCATGGCGGTATCCAGGTGGTATGTGATATGGATACATTGGAATCTCTTCAGAATTTCAGAAAATACAAAAAAAGATGCAATGATGACAAATATTGGAAATAGGGGCAGCGACTAGGGAAACTCATCTTTTCTATCAATTCATATCCATCAAAAAAGCAAAAAAATCTCTTATATCATTCCATTCTATTAGATCAATCTCAGAGAACATCTATCCAAACTAACTTCTTTCTAATTAACACATGCATTAATCAGATATTTTGTGCATAATAGATTGCATTCATTCTATTTAAGTGCATAAGAAAAATCTAAAACATGTGCATAGTAGATCGTATAATCAATGCATCCATCATTAATAACATCATAACTAACATAGGCATGCATTCATCATCATGATATAGTGATTCACATTTTCAACAAATTAATGCTCATCAGACACATTTTCTAGGCTTAATTTGTTGAGGGGGCATATAGTCCACTTGCTATCACTGGGGCAGGATCAAATTTGAAAATTCTTTGACACACTGCGACAAGTCACATCGCATCAAAAAGGGGTAAATGTAGACACTTAAAAATGGACAGGCTTGTGACTTTACATTAAAAAAACAAATTTTCATCTATTAATTAATGGTTTTTAATCATTAATTAATCATCTATTTTCCTCTAAATTCATTCCCCAAATCATCTAATCAAATTCCCAAAATTAATTAAATAATTAATTTTATTTAATTAATTAACCTTAATTGATTAATTACCGTTAATTAATTATTTAAACTCAATTTCCTATAGTTTAAATTCAAATATTTAAACTTGCTAATTAAATTCTTCCAATTAAATTAGTTTCAATTAAATTAGTATTGGTGTGGACAGTGCAGAATCCGCCTGGTGAACTGCACACAGAAATAAATCAGAAAAATATCAGTATCAGTCATATAGGAAAGTATCAGAAGCCAAAAAATACAGATATCAAACAAGGAAATCAGGTAGGCAGTTCTAAAAAAGTGATTGCGGTAATAAAACCTACAAAAGTGATACACTTATGCGATTGCGGAACCCTACAATCAAATGCAGCACATTAACATCAATTGCAGCATACAAACTACTCAAGTGCGACACACTTATCATTTGCGGCACTAAGCCTACAATTGCGGCATTTAAACCACAATTGCGGCCGATTGCAACACAATAGGCAGAAAAGTAGAAAAGTCCAAATTTTAAAAGTAATAAATGAAGGCATTAATGACAAAGAAAGCGTAAAACTCACTGGACGTCCTGCACCAGCTAGTCTCTGATAAGTATGGACTCGGTTGGATATGTGTGTCACACCAGGAAGGCCCGCCATCGCAAGAAAATAGAAGAAAAAAGCAAAAAATTGAACAAGGCAAAAAATCTCTCAAATTGGTGCATTAAAATTGAACAAGAAATCAACACCTACTTTTGGGCTTAAAATTGAACACTTGTGCTTGTATGGTGGTGTAGCTTAGTTCACATTTCAAACTTTTAGAGTTTAATCGATTTACCTTGTGTCTTGAGTTTTGGGTGCACTTGCACAAACTGTTAGATTAGAAACCTTTATACTTTTTAGAAAGGCCTGTCCGGAGAATGTGCTTCTTCCTCAGAGAATGACCTTAAACCGGTAATCCTTCCAATCGGTATATAAACAAGGTATGAACCAAAGTTCCATCTTATCTAACCAAGCTCAGGCGAGGTGTGTTGGTGATAGTCTGGGTCGGGTGAATATCCCTAAGGATCCAGCGTGATCAACTAGGCTCTTAAGTGAGTCACACATGTACAAACCGATTGGAGAGACACCACGGACCCTTACTACAACCTTGATTAATTAGAGGCCAACCTGATTTACCTCCGAACAAGTACCTTATTATAGTGCAAGGAGTTACAAAATTTCCCCCAAGATTCCCAACATATGTGTCCCACAGTATTTGTGTAGTGAAAGAGATCTTCACTCCATGACAACAATACCTGGAAATGGAAAAAAAATGGGCACCTACGTCGTGGACCTTCATGTTCTAGTAGTATGACAATTGTTGTGTGAGCTAACAAACATTCAAGCATTGGGCCTATAACATTGTATTCTGAAGCCATTGACCTAGATTAATCTGACTGTTCATTGTTGAGACCTTATGATAACCTTGCAACTTGAAAAAGTTGTAGAACATACACATTATCAAACTTCATTCTTCAAAACACAGTGTCTATCGTGCTTGTTTCTTTGATCAGTTTCTGAAAACGCAAAACAAAAACATCCAAACTGTCAAAACAAAATCGTAGCCGATTGCGGCACAACAGGCATAAAATCATAAAAGTCTAAATTTTAAAAGCAATAAATGAAGGCATTAATGACACGAAAAGGGGTAAAACTCACTGGATGTCCTGTGCCAGTTGGTCTCTAATAAGTACAGACTCGGTCGGATATGTGTGTCACACCAGGAAGGCCCATCATCGCAAGAAAACAGAAGAAAAAAGCAGAGAAAACTAAAGCAAAACTCACCAAGATATCAAGAGCTCCAAGATCACAATGTGACAAATGAATGGCCCTCTTGGCTACTTATAGGGATTTTCAGAAACCCTAATTTCACAAGGAGGTTCGATTTTTCTTCCTGGTCCCCGGAAACTTTCACACTCAATATCAGGGGCAATATAAGGCATTTTTCAAATCAGTCAACTACCCAGATTCAGAAATTGTGGTTTCAACAAATTAACGCTCATGTCGAGACTTTTCACTCAAAATTTGTTGAGGGGGCATAAATACACCTACTATCATTATGGCAAGCTGGGGCATAATCAAAATCAAAGAATCTTTGACACACTGCGACAAGTCACATCGCATCAAAGAGGGGCAAATGTAGACACCCAAAAATGGACAGGCTTGAGACTTTACATTAAAAACACTAATTTTCATCTATTAATTAATGATTTTTAATCATTAATTAATCATCTATTTTTCTCTAAATTCATTTCCCCAAACCATCCAATCAAATTCCCAAAATTAAATAAATAATTAATTTTATTTAATTAATTAACCTTAATTGATTAAACTCAATTTCCTATAGTTTAAATTCAAATATTTAAACTTACTAATTAAATTCTTCCAATTGAATTAATTTCATTTAAATTAATTTAATTTCATCAATTCAAACAATTCTAAATAAAAAAGAATTCAATTATCTCACATGTTGAAAAATTTAATTAAATAAATAAATAAAATATTTATTTATCTTCAAAGAGATAACTCCAATCAGATCACATGGGTTACTCCACCCATCTCTCCAGTCCACATGGGTAACTTTACCCACCTCTCCAGTCCACATGGGTAACTTCACCCACCTCTTCAGTTCAAAAAGGTAACTCACCATTAGCTCTTCAGTCAACCAAACTCTATCTCCTCTTTACCAAATGAAGAGGTGGAGTTTACTGATGGCTTCTCCAGTTCCTTTTGATCTCAACCGTTCATCTCCTTATCTCTGGGATTGATCTCAACCATTCATTTCATCCTCAATTCCTATATAATAAACCCTTCATAACCATTTGAAGGATCCAAAATTTTAAGCTCTCAGACGCCATTACTATGTCAGTTTGGTTCTAGCATTCAAGCCATCTTGCGATCACACACCCGTCTCAATTAGCGAATTCTCGACGCTTCTCAAGTCATAGACGCTGCCCACACCAATACTAAGCATCAAAAACAATGTTTCAGAAGGAGTAGAGAGAGACAATAGAAGCTTCAAGCACTTTGGGGTTTGCATTCATTTGTTTTCCTTTCATTGCTTGTACATTTTATTGGTTACGTTTCAAGTTATTCATTTTAGTAGTTCTTGTGTGCTTGATTTATATCATTTGTAAAACCCTTGCTACTAACCCTCGCCTTTGGAAATCTTGAGAATCACGGATCACGAAAAGAGGCATACACCTTTAAATTCAGAGGGAAATTGATTCTTCAATAATAATTTTCCAACTGTTGTATTCAATAGTTCTTAAGTATTTTGGGTATTTTAGAGTTAAATCCAAAAGAACAATCTGTTTACTAACACATGGTATCAGAGCCATACTGCAAATGTAAGAGAGTAGTTTGTTGATGGTGAATGTGTGTATATCTTAGAAAATACAGTCTCAGTATAGGGACCATATCTCACAAATCCACCGTTGGATTTTTTTGAATTTTGGATATGTTGATGAAAACCAAAATTTGAAGAATCTCACTAGAGCGATTGGAGAGAAAGTGTGGGGTTCAAAAGTTATGACAGACTATGTACGGGTCTATGTGAAATTCCTGAAAGCCACTTTCATTAAAGAGATATATTAATTTTTTATGACTCGTGGTCAAGCATTAACAAAGAAGAATGTATTCAAGGGAGTGTGTCTCTTTCTATAAAGAAATAATAAATTATAGAGTGTCGCCTCTCTTGGAGCAATCAAGTCATTTCACAAGAAGACATGAGTATTGTTCAATGATATAAGAGTGGGAATTGTACATTGTGGGGGGAATAATAACCAATGTTACATTTTCATTTGAACCATCCTTAGTGGAGAGTGAGAAAATGGTAATCATCCACTCTAGGTTGTCGCTCTGCATGAAGGTCGTCGACATGGCAGCACGAATAAAATTATGATCTCCTGCAATGCGTCTGGCAAAAATAACTTCAAATTTTGATGAGAGTTGATATTTCCTATATGGGCTCACCTTACAAAAGGAAATATTTGAAACTTAAGATAAGAATTCCATGTTTTATTAATGCACATGAATTATTGAGTTTGAAATTTATGCTATAATATTGGCTAGTTAAATCTTGTATGCTTCTATCTTTGGTATTTCCGTATGAGATAGTTTAGTTTATAAGCTATTTGTAATCTGTCTCTGATATACCTTCAGGACATAAGCACACTAATTTTTTTTTTTCAGAGGGAGTCTGACTCTTTAGAGGTAACTTTGGATGAGGATCTAAGAAGATTGATATTAGACTCAGAGGGAGTCTGACAGTTCATCTTAAGCAATCTTGGATGATGAACAGATTGATATCTGCTTAATGAGTTCTTCTTTGTGAGATAAGTTTGAGGTGAAATCCCTTGTTTTCACCCTCTACACTGAGGCATGAAGGATGTTATGTGTGTAACTGCATATTTTAATGGGCCTACCCCCTGTGTATATCATGAGGAAGTGACGACTTCCAAATGATTATCACTTGTATTTGTAAGAGTTATTGAAAGGTGACGATCTTACAATAACTTGACCTTCTATTATGATAGACATCGTGTGATGGCTGAAACAGATCACAATAGATGATTTCCTGCATGGTGGATTCAGTTCCTTAAACATACCATTGGCCTTCTATTGTGATAGACATCTTATGATGACTGAAAAAGATCATAATAGATAGAACTTGTGGATAGAATCATTGATTGAGGAAATCCACATTAAATCTTGAGAAGCTTGTGGATAGAATCACTGATTGAGGCAATCCTCTTGGGAAATTATGGATAGAATCACCGATGGAGAAAATCCACTCTAAAGCTCATGAGTTTGTGGATAGAATCAAGGCAATCCACATGAGAGCTTGTGGATAGAATCGCCGATTGAGGCAATCCACTCTAAAGCTCACAAATTTGTGGATAGAATTGCTGATGGAGGCAATCCACTCTAAAGCTTGTGAGTTTTTGGATAGTATTTCTGATGGAGGCAATCCACCTGAGATCTTTTGGAAAGAATCACCGATGGAGGCAATCCACCTAAGGGCTTATGGATAGAATCATCGATGGAGGCAATCCACCTGAGAGCTTGTGGATAGAATCACCGATGGAGGCAATCCACCTGAGAGCTTGTGGATAGAATCATCGATGGAGGCAATCCACATCTTGAGACTATGTTTCTATTGATTACATCATGAGGATGATTCTTTTATTGCTTACATCATATGATTGATGTTGTCAAGTGTCATATAAGTGTTGACATTGGATTGATTTATCCTCCCTAGCTAAGAGGGAGTGTTGATGTTTTGTATAGCTATGGTGAGGGTCATAAGTGTTGTCATAGGAGACCACTACACATTCTATTTGATCATGCTGCCTAGCTAAGAGGGAGTGTTAATGTTTGTAGCTTTAGTCTTATAATCATTATAATACATATAATATATGTTATATTATTATTAATCATATAAAATTTAATATTCAATATTAAATTATTAAATTATTCTTAATTAATAATTGATTGTTGAAACATTATAAGATTGATTAAATTATAATTAATGGGAAGAGGCATGTTCTTTCTCATAAATAATAATGAATAGACATGTCCCATGAAGGGACATGTCTCTCTAGCCTCATTCCCAATATAAATGAAAGAGAGATTGTTGCATTTGAAAAACACATACAACATAGAGTGCTATTACATTTGCAGCTATCCTAAAACTCAACAAATGTAGTAAGAGTAAATTGTATGCATAATGATTAAGCATATAACTGCTTAATTTTTGGTGCTTAAATTGATCGTAGAAATCTAGTTTTATTTAATCAAAATAATTGAACTATGTTGGTATCTTTTTTTTTTGGGATAATTATTACATGGCTGAAATAATGGTCTTTGATATACTTGTGATTGAGTTTGGAATACTAATATGCATTTTCAATAAGAACCACAAGTTGTGGTAAAAATGTTTTTGGGTGATGAAGATGCTCCTATATTAGACACTTGAGGTAACTTTCCAATGGCTAGAGGGAAACCAAATTGGTTTACCTTACCCTAAAAAACCCAAGATGAGTATTTAATTATCTTTCCCTTCCATTTCACCAAATAATTCTCATATTGCCTATTTGAATGCTCCTCCCAAATCTATTGTCCAAAATCTCTTTAATTTCCTCTTTTTGTTAGGATAATTGTTTTATTGACCCTCTTTTATTTGTCTTCCTCCAGTTCTCCTTCATGATACTAATAAAAAATTGTAATGTTAAATAGTTATTATATACCTAAATTTTAAGGAAACTCTATCTCTCATATACATTACCAAAATAAATTTTTTGAAAAATTTAGCAAGGTCCAAATTTATTCATTTTCACCTTGTATCTCCCAACTAGAAATATTACCTTTATAAGAATCACTATTAGTTAATATCATATCGAAAAATCCTTATATATCATTCTCATTAGCATTCTCCTTTTATCTAACATTTATCATTTCCAACTAATTCCTTACCTCTTCATGTATTGCTTCCATGCGATCTTACCATATCCTAATTTCCCATCTTCTCTCCTATTAAGCATCTCAACAAATTGATTAAACTTTTGTTCACCACTTTTGTTTTGCTATTTATTTGTAGATTATATGTTGAATTGTGCTCTAGCTCTATCTTTATCTTCTTCCTCAATGACTTTAAAGTAACCAAAATACTTAGTATCTCTATTTAAGACTATGCTAATTGGAAATACATGTAGTCTCACAACTTTCTTGGAAAAAATAACACGTGTTGTATTTTATTCTTCATGCATGTTGTCAAATGTCCTATCTTAGACAATTTGTCAACAACCACAATTATAATGTCTCTGATAATTCTAACATGAAATCTATACTCTTTGGGACCAGCAATGGTTTATATAAGGTTTTTTTTTTTCTAGTAATTCATTTCATAGCTTGATGAATTTAACAATCTTGAACATACTTCACATTCCTATAGAATTGTGGCCATATATCCAAATTCTATTTCTAGCAAGCGTAAATCATCTGGAATATATTATAGAATTTTTGCTCTTTTTATATATATTAAAGATAGTTCACAAAATACAAGATAATTTTTTTTTAGTAGTGACTATCAAGAACCATTATAAAGCATCAAGGCACATAAAAAAAACTACTAAGTCTATGGTATCGGATCAGCCTATATCTAAATAATAAATAGAACATCAAAGTATCAGTAGAAAGAAGCCAAAATAAATAGTCTTAGATCCCGAGTCATGACACATCCCATGACCCAATAATGTTGTTTCTTCCTCTGGCCTTGTCAGTGTCAAATCATTCCAATGGTGGGTCAATATCTTCTTCAACTATAACATCCCACCTAGGGGAATCGAGTGCTTTGGCTGTCTTGTTTTTCTCTTCAATATATTGTTTAGAAATTCCTTTATCTTTCACAAACTGATTGAGTGCCTTCAGTTCATCTTGGTCAAGCATGTCTTTGTATGCATTGAAGAAGTGGGATGATCGAATATCTGATTTCCATATCAACAGAACACTATCCTGTGTAAAATTCATGATAGAACAATAGAGGTAGTAAGTCGTGTGAGTTTGGTATTAAACTCAACAAGGTTCATTCTCTTACCCTGAAATACCTCTTTGTTCCTCTTAGTCCACAAAAATAATAAAACTTTACAAAGAAGGAATAGACCAAAACTTATTCAATTTATAATCAAACCAATCAACATAACCGACAAGGACCTCAATCCATGAGAGGCCTGGATGGGCATTCCAGGTAACAAAGTGACCAAGAAACAAGGACCACACCAACTTAGCAAAATGACATTCAAAGAAAAGATGTTCCACAGACTCAAGAATAGAACACAAGGAGCAAGAGAGGGGGAAAGACCCACAGAAGACAATTTTTTAAAGCAAAATAAGCTAGCACAGACAATATTTCTTGGGTTCCCAGGGTTGGTGCCAAAAGAGATTCAAGATAGACTGCGATTTAGAGTCTGACTATTTAAGATTCCAACACTCATTAATCCATGTAAGGATTTTTGAGTCATTTCTCAACATTCTATAAATCTTCTTAATTGAAGTATCACCAAATAAAGTTCTATCTTTCCATTTTAACTGATTCATAAACTAGTCAACAGAGAAGATCTTACCATGGAAAAAAGAGCCAGTAGCTTTGTAAATCAATGTATAAGTCTTCTTATGAGAAGGAGGAATACCAAACTTAGTGCACAATTCATCCACAAACCAAGGTGGTTATTCACCAAGAGATCAATAATGGAGATAATACCCAAAGAGTTCCATAGATTGGAAGAGAAACATTGAGTCAAAGCAAGTGGTTTATTATTGAGCTTGACCCCACCACAGAGATCTATCCAATACCGAGTACGTGGAAGATTTAACTAATAACCTATCTCAATCACAAAAACCCCCTAACTTGGGTCCAAGCCTTCCAAAAAGAAGTGAAGATAACAAATCCAAAAAATTTAATATCAAAATTCCCCATAAGCATATGAAAAAAACTCAACCCACTCCATCCTTTCCCCTTTTTGGTTTGGACTTCTTAATATTATTTCTGACCAGTACCTTCCAAGGTTCATTACTGTGAGTAGCATTGTAAATCCATTTGGAAGCCAAGATAACCCCATGAGCCTTCAAATCATGAAGTCTGAGCCCCCCAAACTCCGTGGGAGTACAACACCAATTCCATGAGATATTATGCCTATTTTTTGAGCCTTGTCCATTTGACTAGATAAAATCTCTCAGTATCCTTTCTAGCTTGTTGACCTAGTAATTAGAAAAGAGCCATGCAGATGACTAGTACATTTCATGAGATGGAAAAAACTTTTTAACAACTTGAATTCTACCCGCTAGTGATGGGAGCTGGGTCTGCCACTTGAGGTGTTTTATTTTTACTTTTGCATAGATCCAATCCCACATGTTTTTTGTGGAAGGAGAAATGACAAATGAGATTCCTAAATATATAATAATCTTGGAAGGGCCAGTCCATCCCTAGCCCTTGCCTGATAACCATGGCGGGGGAGTCTCTAACCACCTAATAATAGTTGATTTATGGGGGGCCACTTTAGCCCTAGAGGTTGGACATAAAATTTTAAGTCTATCCATTATATTATCAAAATTATTGTCTAAAAGTTCAAGGAACAGAGGTGTATCATCAACAAATTGTGCATTCAATAAATATTCGTTGTTGGGAAGTCTTATACCTTTCATTGGAGGCCCCAGTTATGAACTCCTGAGAATGTAGTAAAGGGCATCAACAACAATTACAAACAACGCTGGGACAATAGGAAAACCCTGTCTAAGGGAATGTTGTAGCTAGATAGGTTCAAAAAGTATCCCATTGACATCAATAACTATGGAGGAGTCAAAAAACAAAATTTCAATCCACCTGCAAAAATATGGAGGGAACCTGAAAGATCTAAGCATCCCAACAACGAAGAGTCGTTTAATCCTATCATACGCTTTCTCAAAATCCAAGAGTGTCATGGAAACATTTTGACTGTCTTCTTTGGCCCAATGCATCCAGCTAGTGATCAGATTCTCTAGTATGTAACATCCCTTAATAAATCCCATTTGGGTAATAGATATGATTTTACCCAGGATCCCTACAATCCTCCTTGCAAAATTTTTGGAAATAATCTTAGATGAGAGGTTGAGTAGGGTGATTGGCCTCCAATTTTTAACCTGAGTCCTATCTCCATCTTTGGGAATGAGTTTAATCACTCCTTTATTAATTTTCTGACCAAACGATCCCCTATCGAAGGCCTCATTGTATAATTCTATAAGTTACATGTTGATCCATTCAACATTGTTCTTGTAAAATTCTGCCAGTAAACCATCAATTCTTGGGGACTTCCCATTTGCAAGAGAGTTTTTTGTCTCCTCAATTTCATTCACATGAATTTCTTTTTCTAGTTCCTTGGCATCTTTGGAGATTTTCTTTGGGACCAACTTTAGGCACTTATGCACCTTCTCATAGTTTTTACTCCTATGTTCAGAGGTGAATAAGTTCTCATAGAATTCAAAAAACACCTTTCTAATTTCATCATGATCATTAAACATCCCATCACCGAGGTGCACTCCTAAAAATTCTCTCTTTTTTTATGCCTAATCAAGTTAAATAAATAATTAGTACCTTTGTAATACCCACCTCTTAGTTTGCTTTTCAGTTTTTAGAATCCAAACTCGTTTAGGCATTTTTATGTATGTGTGGTTATTTCAATTGATCTTGGAGATATTTATGTATTACTTTTCAGTATGTTATTGATCCATTATTATCATGTCGTATCTTTTGTGTATATGTGATTTATGGTTATTTAATGATGCTTATGTATATGTTAGGATTTCATTTCGATTATGGTTTTCTGACAATACTGACCCTAGATTTATATGTACATGGATCATTGTATGTTTTGCGTTACTATTTGATGTGCTGGGTATGGTATGGGATAGAGTCGTAGTTACTTGCTTTGGCGAGATCCACACGATAACCTAGTCTCAACCATTGTTTTCTATATTAGATATGCATGTATGCTCATCTTTGTGATGATAGGTTTGCAGGTACCGGGCTATGTCTTCCTTGAATTAGAAGGAGTGAGCGTGCCCTATCACAATATCTCAATGGTAAGAGAGGGGAGATAGTTTTCAGGTCCAAATCCTATCCTAAACCTAATTGTCCTAGTTAGTGGACAAGTATCCGTTTGGCTACCTTACCAAATTTGTTTAGTGGACAGGAATTTGTGTATCCCTTTCTTTGAGCATGTTTGATTTTGCTTATGTTCGATTTCAGGTGCTTGATGTGATTATGTGTGTGTTATATTATGTTATTTGTTTAATTGAATATTATTGCAATTAATTATTAAATACAGGTCATTTAATTAATTGAAAATTAATTTAAATACCCATGTTTAATTGAATAGTTAATTAAAGTGCAAATATTGAATATTAGTATTTAATTGAAAATTAGAGTAAATATACTTTTATGATTTATTAAATAATTAAATATTAAGTTGCATGGATTATTATGCTTTAAATATTTAAGTTATTTAATTTAATATTTTATTAATTTCATGTGCAAGTTCATTAGTGAATTTAGAGTTTGAATTCAAAATGCAACTTGGGTTACTAAGTCAAAGTTGAGTTGTGCAAGTAATTAGATATTTTAATTATTAATTAAGGAATTAATTTCAATTTTAGACTGGAGTTCTTTTAGGAGTCATCTGAATGTGTTGTCATTAGGGATTGCTTAATTAGGGGAAGTGGATCCTCTTTAGGGGGATTCTTCTCTCATTTGAAAAAAAAAAAAGTTTTGGAGATTTTGGGAGCTTGGTGTGTGTGCTTGGCTTTGGAGAAATTGAGGAATCTAGTGGTTGCTTGTTGGATTGAGGAATTGTGTGAATTCATGGTTTGCATGTGCTTGGATCTTTGTGGTTTCAGATCTGTGGTTGATTTGTGCTTAGAGGTTTTCAGGGTTTTACAATCTTCAAAGGCATAATCTCAGTTTTCTTGCATTGGATTTGAGGTAGGGTTTGTGATCCCTAAAATGGTTTCAATTTTGCAATTCTAAGGTTTTCGGTGTTTGAATAGATGCACGTGTTTCATTGCGGCTTATAGGTGTTTATTAGTCTTTCTATGATTTTGGGTATTTAGAAAACCCTTACATCTGTTATTTCTATTATTTATTATAACTTGGCACAACTCAGTTATGCTGTCCAAATTTCGTTGAAAAATACCTCATATAACCCCTAGAAAATGAAAAAATCAATCTATACTATAGTTTAACTATATAGTGTTAAAAAACTAAATTTGTATGGTGGAAAGAAAATCAATTTTAGTTAAAAAAAACAATCTGGTTTAAAATTTCACTCTCTGGAATTATACAGAGAAGTAAAAATTAATCCACCAGTAAAATGACAAATTAAGGAAAAGACAAGAAAAACAAAAAAAGAATAAAAAAAAAGGAAAGGCTTGTTGATTTCCGTTTTCGGAAATAAATTTTATTTCAAAAAAATAATGCATGTTTTCATTTTTTAATAAAATGCATTGTTTTATTTTAAAAGAAAATTTTTAAAATTTTTTTTTATAAATGTTTGGGGAGTGGGTGGCGGGGGCCACCGCACCCCCTGCCCGGATCACCAACCGTGGGGCCGTAGGTCCAAGGACCTGCGTACTCACTGGTACAGTGGGCCCACAAGGGTACCCACTGCCAGTGGGGCCGCAAGCCTTGGGTCGCGACACCCCAAATGGTGCGTGGGGTGGGGACCAACCCCCCCCAAGAAGATTTCATTTTTTTTAAAAAAGATTCGAATTTAATTTATTTAAATTTTTTTTTGTTATTAGATTTTTTTTGTTAGATTTAAATTTTAATTTAATTAAGTTTTTAATAATTAATTATTTTATAATTAAACTATGAAATTAGTTTAAAAGTTAATTTTTTCTAAATAGTCTATTTTAAATTAGTTTTTGGTTAGTTTAAAATTAATTTAAAATTGGATTAGATTTACTATTTAATTTGCTTTACATTAATTTATGGCATGAGGAATTTAATTAGAGATGGAATCACGAAGAATTAATTAATATTGTTATTAATTTATAGACAAAGGAGGGTATATCTTTTTATCATTGTTATAAATTGATCATTATTAATCAGTAAGATTGTAGGGTGATTAATAGTTATTTATAGAAGTGTTATTGACGACTTGTATTAACGCTTATGTTGCACCTAGGAATTTTATAATCTTATAATTATAACTAAAAATTGGTAAGTAATCCCTAGATGTATTTATATGCCGATTTTATAAATAGATCTATAGTTAATGTTAACATTTTTTCAATATGGAATATTTAGTTATTGTTGGATAGTAATTTTAGTGAATAAATGAATTTGCATGATTAGGAATTATAAATTAGTTTATTCCTACGTTAACATTGTATTTAATTTAGTACATTCTGAATATGATGTTATTGTACCACGATGTGTTTTGGGTGCGTGTTTAAATGAATCGAATGTTCTTCTATGTTATCATGCTTTCGGGTATCTGTTGGGCTAGATGACTCTTAGGACATAAATCCAAAGGTTTTGGGATTGTACTTTCTGTATGAGAATATTATGATGTTAGTTTGCATTTTATGATGAGGTCATAGTCCTGATTTCTTGAGACCCAACCTAATTCAGTTATGAAGTATTGTTTGGTCTTGTGAGGACACTGTGGATGTTTTAGGGTTATTGAGAACCTATGTGCACCTGAATGTGCAGGATGTGATTTGACTTATGATTTGTCCTTATGATACTCTTTTGTGAACCTAGGGTAGGTTACCTAGTTGTAGGATAGGAGGTGACTTGCAATAAGTACCGGAGCCCACAAGTGGCTGCTAGGATTTTCTTATTGTAAGTAGTGGTAACAAGTGATAATATAATTAATCTAATTAGAATGCATTAGATTAAACTAATAAGATTAATGCCGCACCCATGCTTGAGTGCTAGTTGTAACACCCCAAAATTGGCACCTTAATCAATTTTGGTGCATTCCTTCAATTTCTCACTATCAAAGTCCTATTATACTAGGCAAATTATCCTCCTAATTGACTTTAATTGACTGAGTCTCAAATGCAGAAAACCTAAATTTGCATAAATCTGACACTATATTTAATTCCTAAATCATCAAGGTTTATTAGCTAAAAATCCCTATGATTAATTAATTTAATTCTAAAGTCCTAAGTGCTTTTAAATTAAATTAATTTCACCCCCTTTAGATAATATACATCAAAATGAATTGAATAGTTATTTGATTAATTGAATGGATTATCCTCAAAAAGAATTTCATAATTCTATATGAAAGGTCACTCATGTGGCAATAATCCACTCTTTTAATTAAATAATTCATTCTTTTTTGTCTCAATCTCAATTCCTGAAAATGAAGAGGTAACTGTTTCTTTTCAAGAAACTCTTCACCCTCTTTCCATGGCTTTTCTATATATTGGACATCTTTTTCTTCATTTGAGAGGATGAATTGGAGAGCATCAAAATTATAGTTAAAATTGTATTGATTTTTATCCTTTTTAGCTTTGTTGCATAATTAGATTAATTTCATTTGGATTAAGTAATATGTTGATTCTTAATGTAGTTTTCTCACATATTTAGTATCTTAATTCCATCATGTTTTCAAGCAATTCTAGATTAATATGCAATCTAGTTCTAGTTTAATGACACTTCATTTCTAGATTAATTGCATTTTCTTTCATAGATTAATGACAATTTTCTTATCTCTCATGCTTTAGAAATCCTCCATATTAGCAATGGTCAAGTTTGTTGGCTCTCGTTCTAAGAGTAAATTCGACATCCCCAACTAATTAGGAGGCAACAAGTTGCTTCAATCAAATTTGCAAGATGAACAATTCATGTTTATCTTTATGAATTGAATGATTGAGTAGGGACTATGTTGAGTTTGTGCCTGATTTATAGGTCACATTCAAGAACACAACATTTTGGCGCCCACCGTGGGGCAGGAAAAAATTATTTCTTGCCTCATTCTCAAACTTTTTTACAACAATTTGAACTCTGCCGTACGTCCGTACAACATTGGTACGGAATCTCATGTGACATTTCAGATCAAACCACGTGAAGTTTTTCTCTCTGTAGCACTCTCTCGCATGAAGAAATAGAAAGCTCGTGCGGGACCTGCACTTTCTCGCGCGCAGCGAAATACTTGCTCTCGTGAAATTTCGCAGACAGTCAGTTAATTTTTAGAGTTTGCAATTTGCTGTTATCTTTTTCTGACATTTGCTCTCTGCTATTGATTTCCTATTTCTGATTTCTGCTACAGCATAACAATGGTTTGTAGGTTGCTTGTCAAAGATCATAAAAACTTTCTAACAGTTTTCTTGCAGGACGATTGTTGAAGGCATATTCAAAATATTGTGTTTGTTTACTATTTTTCATTCACGTAGTCTAAATAGGGCTTTGTTAAAATTTTGTAAGGATCTCGATAGCAAAGTAGGGGAATAGGCTCTTCATTACATGGAAGTGATGCCCATGGATGAAATCGAGACCCATATGTTGCTAGCATGATGGATAATTGGGGAAGCAAAGCAAGATAGCGAATCTTTAGCACTTCTACTTGTTAGGGGATTATGCTATTCTCTCTTTGAGAGAATCAAAAACCCAAAGGCTTATGGATTTGGTGGAGTGAAACTATCTTGGTGATGAATATGCTTGATGTGTTTGGGTAAGGTGAAAAGGTAGAGAAGTATGCTCTTCTCTCTTTGAGAGAATCAGAAAATCAAACCCTTGAATCTAAACCAAGTTGTGTCACTTTTAGAGGGCCTGCCGAAAGTTGAACCTCCGGGAATGACCCAAGTGAGTACACACCTATCGCCGGTGATTCCACCTCACTCTAATAAAGTCTTCTTTTTTGAGTTCAAAGACTCCAAAGCCATGGTAAATTCTTTCTCATGATTTTGACTATCATCATGAGAAAGCCTTGTTTGTCATACTGAGTGGCGCCGCTCCCAGCCTTGCTTGCAAGGGTGTATGACTTCCAAGTGTTGGTGTAGCTGTGAGGCCCCAGATCTATATCAGAGGCACCAAAGGTTATTGTGAACAAAATCCCACTAAACACTCTCTTAGTTAGATGCCTACCCAGTTCACCTCCGAAAGAAGACATAATCTGTGCACAGGGAGAGGGAAGAATCTCTCCCCTAGATTCTCAACATAGGTATGGACCTGGATGCTTGAAGTGGTATATGATGCTGGCCCCTGCTTTAAGGGTAAAATTCAAACATATATACTTAGTCCTTGTAAACACCAAAAACATGGGTTCTCTTTCGAGGGTGACACTGCTGTGTGAGGTGCACGCGTACGCATAAGACAACAGGGCATGGATTTTGTCTTCTCCACCAATTTTCTTTGTAGGGATAACTGAGTGTTTGTTCTTGAGTCTTAAACTATCCAAATCATAATCAAACAAAGACTCCCATGATTCTGCCAAGTTTCTTTATCCTTGTTAGAACTGTTTATGTCTATTGCTTGTCACTACTGCTTGATTGAAACTTTGTGTTTGTAAATGAGTTCTTGTCACCTTGAAACTGAGATTGCTGATTTGTATCATCATAAAATTGTCCTGAACCTAGAAATTTTGTCAGAGAACATTCCTCACTGTGTCTCAAAATCTGGTTTTTATCTCGAAAACTGAGTTCATTTATTGAAATCTGGAGTTTTCTCGCGCGAGCTTTCAAAAACCTAGCACTTTCTCGCGTGAGCTGGCATTTCCTCATGCAAATTTGAGCACTTTCTCATGCGACACGGTACTTTCTCGAGTGAATTTGTATCCCAGTGTTCAAAATAGCAAGATTTTTCCCGTTAACTGGTGAATTTTTTTCTTGATCTGACTTTTGTCTGGGGTTTGATTGCTTGTTTCCTTATTGTTTGTAGTCTGAAAATGGTTGTTTTGAGTTGCAAATTGACCGATTCTTACTCAAACTTGTCTTGTCTCTTTGTCTCCATCCTATCTTTTTTGTGTTTTTGTACCTTGCGACATGATCATCACATCTCGACTATTCTATCCATACTCTCGACGATTCATGCTAGGTGCATCTCACACCTTGGCTGTTCTAGCCTATTACCTCTTTTTTTTTGATATCTCTAGAGACAGAGTTTTGAGTCAGATCTTAAGTTTCCTCTCATTTCACCTTTGTCTATGCCTGTTACGACTAGGAGCAGCAATATTTTTCCCATTCGTAGTTCCAGAGTAGGTAGAAGTAAACCTCGTGATCAAGGAAAAGGTCATTCTAAACCCATTGTTCAAATTGATAGTCAAGAGGGATCCTCACGTTCCTCTTCCCCATTCAGTATAGATCTGAGTCCGAATCAGAAACCAGTGTTCCAGCTGTGTTCTAATCCTTTGTTTCAAGATCAACATAATCCATTTCTTTCAGATCAACAAGGCTATAGGAAGTCACCTATTTGGTTTGATCCTATTGATGACCCCCACTGCCTTAGTGACCCTTTTGAACGTATCAATCCTTTTGATCTTGTTAACCCCTTTGATCCACTGAGAAATACATTGACTACGAATTCTCAACTCAATACTCACACTCATACTGAAGAGGTGCACATGGCACAATCTCACATTAACAACATGGGAACTCCTTTTGATTACACGCAAGGTCATGACCAATCCCAAAATGAACAAGGTCAGCAAGAAGAGAAGCATCACCAGGGTCAAGATTAGACTTATATTATTTATGAAATTCTTGGTAATGATGACGAGCCAATAACTCAAAGTGACATAGACGCTGCAAAGTCTAATAAATCTCTCATCAAAATTATGGAAATACTCCTTGTGAAAGACAAAGAAAAATACTTTCTAGATTTGGAAAAACAAGGATTTAAGTTACCCGCAAAATTCCAAGTGGAAACGCTTGTAGCTAAAGAAGAGGAAAGCAAGACCTCCAAATTGCATAAAGTAATTCAAGACATGCAAAGTCAAATCAGCCAAATTATGAAGGATACAGACAAACCCACACAACAGTTCATGATGGAAATCATATGTCCTTTTCCTTTTGACAGGAGCATTACTATGCCACCTTTTCCCAAAGGTGTAGAACTCCCTAAATATGATAAGTATCTGGGTACCACTAATCCTCTAGATCATTTAAGAGAATTTGGTGCCCTATCTATGGAGTTTATACATGATCAAACCTATTTGATGCCTCTCTTTCCTCAAATTTTGGGTGGACCTTCCATGGAGTGGTTCTCTCGACTACCCTCTGGCATCAAGACTTTTGATGAGATTGCCAATCTCTTTATACAACACTATTCTCACAATATTCAGCATCCCGTTAACATAAGGGACCTTTGCAATCTCAAGCAAAGGAAAGGGGAACCATTATTAACATTTCTCCAAAGATGGAGACAACTTTGCACTAAGTATCCTCGCAAAATACCCGAATCCAAGAAACTCGATATCTTCTTGGATAATCTCACCCATGATTTTGGGTATCAAGTACAACTTCAAGGTTCACTTAATTTTGATAGCATGATAAAACAAGCTATGAGGATATAAGCATTTATGGTTAAAAAAGGTGAATTGACTTTGTATAAAGACAACAAACAAGGTCCCTCCACTTCCAACAAAGATAAAGGGAAGTTTACCAACAAAAATAGGGATGTTGTGAATGATGGGGTGGTCGATAACGTGACTCCAGCTTCTTCAAAACCAGTCTTCAATCTCACCTCTGGTATACAAGTGACCAAAGTTGTTGAAAAGGCTGCAACAAATACTCAACAACCTTCTAGATTTTATGGCAACAAACCTTGGGCCCCATGACCCAAGCGTGAATTTACCTCTTTGGGAGAACCGCTTGATGTGGTTTTCAAAACTTTGGTGCAAAATCAGATTCTTTCTCCTTTGGAAAAATGTCTATACAATCTGCAATCACGACCTCATTGGCGGAATGACAATGCTTACTGTGACTATCACCAAAACAAAGGTCATAAGACTACTACTTGTCTTCAATTGCATCATAAAGTCCAAGATCTGATTGATAACCAGGTGATCATTGTGGAAAATCATAACAAGAATTTGGATCATCAGGCATTTAAAGATCCCTTTCCTCATCATGAGAAAGGTGAATCCTCTAACGCTAAGAACAGTAATGCCAAGGTTAATTAAGCACATGTCACTTATGATAACGTCATCAACATGGTTGAACCTATGGAAGTGGAATATTGTAATATGTTTTCTAGCAAGGGGAGAAGGAATGCTTCTAAACCCAAGGCCTCATTTGTCTTGAGAGGCCCTGGGTCTCGATTATCTGAATCTAAAACATATCAAGATTGTGCAAACATTGTTACTAGATCTTGTGCTAAAATCACTATCAAGGGTCCTGACCCTCCTGCTGCTACATCTGTGCCAAAAAAAATTGCGGATAAAACTGTTGTTGGCTCTGCCAACAAGACCAAGAAGGTGGTCCCTATTCCTCCTACTGATGGTTATAGCATTCTTAACCAGCTTCAAAGAACTAATACTCAGATAACTATCTTTGAGGTATTGAAGATCTCTCCTGCTCAGAGGCAGATGTCTTATGTCAAATGTGGACCTCTCTATCCAACATAAAACACAACATAGTCCTTATTCAATCAAAGAATTCGCAAAGACAAACATGAATTGTTTGTTCTACGAAGTGATTGAGATGACCTATTGCCTCCTAATTAGGAGTGATTGCTATAGTTTACCCTCAGAACGAGAGCCAACAACCTGAACTTCTCTAATACGGAGGATTTTTAAAGTGGAGGTGTGTGTAGAAGAGCCATCAAATGTGATAAATCTACAACTAAATATGATAAAATGATGCTATTCTATGAATTGAGCATGATTTAAGCTAGGAAATTGAAGTACAACTAGTCTAGAGATGAAATGCAATTAAGCTATGGAATTGAAATACTTCTAATCTAAAGAATGCTTGAAATCTAGAAGTGAATGCATTTTTAAGCTAGCATTTGGTTAGCAAAATGAATTTGAAAAGCTCTTAAAGCATAGATGAAATTGTTAGCACTTACAAATAACTCATGAATCAAAGCTAACAATATT
>MU225568.1:469876-491584 GCA_018584345.1 Thuja plicata
ATTTGAAACTCAGTCAATTAAAGTCAATTAGGAGAAGAATTTGCCTAATACAATAGGACTTTGAAGATAAGAAAATGCACCAAAATTGATTAGGTTGTTAGGTGCCAATTTTGGGGTGTTACAACATATTCTGGAAAAATCTCTCACATAAGCTAATGTCCCCAAAGACATCAATCTAGATCAGTTTTAGTTCATGGTGGGTCACTTGACTTCACTGAATTATTTGTCCTTCTCTGAAGAAGATGATCACTCAATTAGTCACCCGCATAATTCTCCTCTGCACGTATAAGTCATGATTGGTAAACAGCTAGTCCGCAGCGTCCTCATTGATAATGGTGCTGGTCTCAATATTTGCACTGCTCATTTTCTTTCTCAGCTAGGTTATGGCGAGGATCGCATAGATTCCTGCAAAAGAATTACCATCAAGGCCTATGATGAAGAAGAGATAAAATCTAAAGGTCTAGTTGTGCTACCCATTCGGGTTGGACCAGTTGAAAGAGATGTCACATGTTAGGTGCTAGACCTTCCTCTTGCATATAATATCTTGCTGGGAAGACTGTGGATCCATGAGATGCAAGCTGTTCCTTCTACATACCATCAGTGTATTAAGTTTTCTTTTCAAGGTGCAGAGGTGACAATTCTTGTTAGTATGGCCTCTTCTTGTAATGTGCTCACTCAATCAACTAATATTCTTGTTCCAACTAATAGAGAATACACAAAACTCTATGATGCCAAGCTCAGAGACATGGAAAAAACCCTAAAAATCATAGATATAGGCATGGGAGGATATCAAATAGAACCCGTGCTATCTTTAGCAGCTCTACCTCCATCTCCTCATTATTATGGGAGACCTTCTAAGAAAAACAGATCTTCTGCTACTCCTGAGATAGTTTATGATGGTGTCTTTGTACGGGCTTCTACATAGTTAGAAGATGAAGATGAGGAAAGAACTATTAAGGCTTGGCTTTGCAAAGGAAAGAACATAGCTGAATAGACTTCCCCGGTTCATGAACTAAATCCCAACAATGAAGGTCTTAAGATTATGAGACGCTTTGGGTACAAAGGAAGTGGCCCAATAGGGGTGAATGGTAATGGGTTACTTGAACCCATTAAAGCTACGAGTTAGAAGACAAAATATACCATTGGTTTAGGTTTCAAAAAGGTCCCGTTCCATCTAGGGATCAACAAATTTGTGCCAAAATTAGAGCCTTCACCAGAACCTGAAGGCACAGCTGTAGTTGATGCCATAGAAGATAGCTCCGATGAGGATTGCTTTCCTTATCCCATTCCTCCAGACCTAGCAACATTCTTTGCTGAGCCAGATAATTTTGTACCGCATGCTAGTATAGTCAAGACTGACAGTGATTCTGATAAAACCACTCCTTTTGATGCACTAACCTATGAACAATGGAAAGTGTTGCAAGATCCTAACTCCCAAGGTGAAAGGTAAATACCACTATAATTTCAAGAACAGTTGGCACAAGAATAGGCTAGTGTTGAAAAAACTCAAAAACATTAATGGTGCAAACACCCAAGTCAGAGTTCGGATACAGACTCTCATGAATATGAGTTTGGTAGTTTGTCAGAAGGATCTTATGAAAAAATTCTCGACGTAAGTGAGGGGTCGAGTGAAAGGTCTAATGAGTCTGAGTCCCTAAATGTTAACGTGTCTTCTACTTTGGTCATTAGGGGTCAGCAGGATTCGAACACACCTTTAGATGAGATCGATTTAGCTCTCAACTTGCTAGTCAACGCTTTCGATGACTATACCGTGAATGCACTTGAACCTCTCACATCTCTTTCACTCCAACATCCTGAGTTAATAGATTGGAATTCCACTTCTTCATCCAATGAAGTCCTTACATTCTAGAATGATTATGCTCTAGCCTGCTACCTTCACGCTGTTGAACCCATAACGTCCTCCACTAGTGAAGAAAGTGTCAACATGACTGAGGCTGACATTAAGTATCTTAGTCACAAAATTAAAAGAAAAAAAAATAGGCGCTTTGATGGTGAAAACCAAATTGTGGTAGTATCAGAGCCAAAAAAAGTAAAAAGAAAAGACGTATCCGAAGGTGAAAACCTCTCTGAGGCACCTGAGGATGAGGTACTTGACGTGCTTCTGAGTCACTTCCAAGAACGTTCATTAGTGTTAATTAAGCCAACTCAGCCGATAAATATGGGAACAGAAGAACATCCACACATCATTCATGTGGCCAAATCATTATCTACAGAGGAACTTAAGGAATTCACAGACTTCTTCCATGAGAAAAAAGATAAACTTTGCATGGACATATTTTGACATGCCAGGTGTGGATCCTAATCTCATCATGCATCACTTGTCAATAGCTCCAGGTGTGAAACCAGTCAATCAAAAACTTAGGAAGATGCATCCGCATGTGGCTCTATTGATCAAGGCAGAATTGGAAAAACTTCTAAAATTTGGGTTCATCCGAAAAATTGATTATGCAAAGTGGATCTCTAATATAGTCCTAGTGACTAAAGATGACAAATCTATCAGAATCTATACAGACTTCAGAGACTTAAATTTGGCATGTCCAAAAGATGATTTTCCACTTCCCAACATTGACATGATCATGGATATGACAGCAGGATATGAGATGTATTCGCTAATGGATAGTTTCTCTGGCTATAATCAAATCAAAATTGTGCCAGAGGACCAAGAGAAAACTACTTTTACTTGTGCATGGGGTACATTCTTCTGGAATGTTATGCCTTTTGGTCTAAAAAATGCTAGATCTACTTATCAAAGAGTTGTCACTACCATATTTCATGACATGATGCATAAGAAAATGGAGGACTACGTAGATGACACACTCACTAAAAGTATGGATAGAAAGACACATCTCACTGATCTAGGTCCCATACTAGATCGTATGGAAAAATTTAGGTTGTGTCTTAACCCTAAGAAATGTGCATTTGGGGTTACTTCAGGAAAATTACTTGGCTATATCATCTCCGCGAAGGGAATTGAGGTGGATCCTACAAAAGTGCAAGCCATCATGGAAATGCCTCCACCTTGTAATATCAAACAAATAAGAGATCTCCAAGGTTAGCTCCAATCTATCAGATGTTTTATCTCGTAGCTAGCTGATAAGTCACAACCATTTACTAAAACTCTACATAAAGGTGTGACTTATGAATGGAGCAAGGAATGTGAACAAGGCTTTCAACAGATCAAACAATATCTCACCAATCCGCTTGTGTTAATGCCTCCTATTTAAGGGAAATCATTGATATTATACATCTCAGCTACAGAAACATCTCTAGGTGCCCTATTGGCCCAAGAAGATCAAAATAATAAAGAAAGATCCATTTATTACATCAACAAAACATTGGTCTCTTATGAAATGAATTATTCTGTAATTGATAAATCTTGCTTAGCAGTGGTGTTTACTTCCCAGAAGTTACAACACTACATGCTGGCTCACACTACAAGGCTAGTCACAAAAATTGATCCATTAAAATACTTACTCAGTAAAGCTACCCTCACAGGTAGACTCGCTAAATGGGTCATGCTCCTTATTGAGTTTGATATTGAATATGTTGAGAGAAAAGCTATCAAAGGGCAAGCGATTGCAGATCAGATGACCGAGGCACCTATCACAGATCATCAACCATTAAATATCAAATTTCCAGATGAGTCCATCATGCTTCTCATGCATCAAACATGGACCATGTTATTTGATGGATCATTCACCCAACAGGGGTCAGGAGCGGGAATTTTGTTTATTACACCTCAGCGGTATTCCTTACCAAAGGCATACAAAATGATGCTCCCTTGTAAAAATAACACTACTGAGTATGAAGCTTTGATCAATGGACTAAAGATCACTATTGAATGGCAAGTTGATGAGCTCAAAGTCTTTGGAGACTCACAACTGGTTATCAATCAAGTGAATGACATCTATCAGACAAAAGATGAAAAGCTAGTGCCCTATAAAAAGATGGTTGACGACCTTAAGAAATATTTTGCACATGTTACTTTCTAGAAAATTCCTAGGGTGGATAATAAAGCAACTGATGCTATGGCTACTCTAGCTTCTATGTTACAAATTCTAGAAAATGATTTCAGACACGAATTCCTTGTGGAGACATTATGCTACCCTGCCTATGATTCACCTGACTCCTGGATGATCTGTCCAGTCATTGGACATGATTCATCCCACTACCATCATATCTTCTCTTATCTTCGGAACCAAATTATTCTTGACACATATACTCAAAATGAAAAATGTCATTTAATCCACAGTGCTTCACGGTATGTCATCGTAGCTAACGACTTATATAGATGAGGTCTAGACGGTACCCTACTTAGGTGTCTAGTACCTGATGAGTCCAAACATGCGTTAGAAGAGGTACATGAAGGCATTTGTGGTTCTCACTCAAATGGTCTGACACTGGCTCATAAATTTATTAGAGCTGGTTACTATTGACCCGATATGGAGAAGGAAGCTACATAGTTTGCTAAGTCTTGCAAATAGTGTCAACTACATGGTAATCTGATTCATGCTCCAACCAAGGAGCTTATTCTATTCATTACTTTATGGCCATTTCAACAATGGGCCTTTGACTTAGTGGGATAGATATATCCATCTTGTTTGAGAGGACATAAATACATCATTACTGCCACTGACTACTTTACCAAATGGGTTGAGGCAGTACCTCTCAGTGTAGCTGATGGCAAGTCTGTATCCATGTTCATACTAAACTATATCATCTGTAGATATGGTGTACCCTCATCTATAATCACTGACAATGGGGGACAATTCAAGAACAAATATCTGATGAATTTGTGCACTAAGTTCAAGATTATTCAACACTGGTCATCTATTTATTATCCCCAGGATAATGGATAGGCTAAAGCTTCAAACAAGACAATTCTTAAGATCCTACATTGTACGGTACACAAATCTGGATGAGACTGGCATCTCCAGATTAACCCAGCTTTATGGTCCTATCACACCAGTATACGAACACCAACAGGGGCCATGCCCTTTACTCTAGTCTATGGTGTAGATGCAGTATTTCTTATTGAGGTTGAGATTTCTAGTTTGTGAGTCTCTCTGAAGGGCCTCATTACTGATGACAATATTAGAATATCTCAACTACAAGAGCTTGAACTACTGGATGAATGTCAGAAGGTGGCATTCAATCATCTTTGAGCATATCAGAAGAGGACATCTAAGAGCTATAAAAAGAAGGTTAGACCAAGAGAATTCCAAATGGGTGATCTCGTCTTGAGAGAGAACCCTAAGAATCAACAACAGTGGATTCAAAAAGGAAAATTTGAGCCAAACTAGCTTGGTCCTTATATTATTACTGTAGTATTTGGGTCTGGCACCTATTAGCTCTCCACCACAAAAGGTGAACAACTCAAAGAGCCTATCAACGCTCTTCACTTGAAGAAATTCTACAGTTGAGATATCTTTTGCATGCTCATGTACATACTTTATTTTGAGAAAATCCTAAAAATTGTAAAATGTCCTAAAAAATGATCATCTTAGTGAAAACCTGGCAAATAGGTGCTTTGATGAATCTATTATCCTGGTGAAAACTTGGTAAACAGGCACCTTGATAATACCAAAAAGAAATGAAAAAAGGAAAAAATACAAAAAAAATTGAAAAATTGAAAAATACAAAAAAAGAGAAAAAGAGAAAAATGTGCCATTGATGAAAACCTGGTAAATAGGCATCATGGTGGCAAAAATAGAATTTCTACCAAGATGGTGAAAACCTGGTAAACAAGCACCTCTTGTTTTGCAATGCTCTATCTATCACAGCATCTCTTGACTTTCTTGCATTTGCTATTATGCTTTCCTGCTTTAGTCTGCTCATGCATTTTCTCCCAGTCATCTTCAAGATTTTGCTTGACTTCACATGAATTGAAACTGGTCACACTTGGGGGCATGTTCCTGGCCTAGGGGACATCATTCTATCTTTTGGAGTCTTTCTCCTCTTTGCATCAGTCACCAGTGGTTCTCACTGTGTCTTCCTGTTGATGCCTAGATCTCGTTATCATTCTTTATGCTTGAGAATCTCTCTCACGACAGTCACCAGTGGTTCTCACAGAGTCTTCCTACTGTTGCTATATTACAGGGATTTCTCCCATTAACTTGCTATCTGCATGTTCGACTTCAAACCATTCGTCACCTAGGGGCATGACTCCCCACTTTGATCAATCTTCGATTTACACTCGAGTAGTAATCTTGTCAATTCTAAAGGACAACTCTCTATTGGTGCAAACTAGTGTTTCTCAACACCCCACTCAAATAGTGTTTTTCAACACTCTCTTTGGACACATTTGTGTTTTTCAACACACGTCAGATATCTTGCACGTAAACATCTCTCGATAGCAATCAAACATAATGCACTCACAAGAATAACGGTGTTTCTCAACACCCTAAACATAGGCACATTTGTAAGCCTTGAAATATGCTGAGCTGTGATTGACCCTTTCTTTGTATGCTATCTGTTCTCACAAATTTCACTGATATTTTCTTTGTCTATTTCTTGTGGGTGTGGTTTTGATGATTTGGTAACGTCAAATAAACAAGGTGTATGTGGTAAGAGCTTCTGCATTAAGGTGGAAAAGCCTCACATCCATCAATCTTGTTTATTTGTATGCCTAGGGGAGGTTGGAACTATCACCTTGACTGTTATTTCTCTATTTGTTTACTTGCAAACTCTTACTATATCAAACTGGAAGCAATGTTTAGGACACCTTGGCTTTTTGTTCCTTGGTGCTTATGTTTGTTTCCTACATTTTATCTAATGAAAGTCATATTCATATTCTTATGGTCGTAGCGACACCAGTAAGGATTGTATTGACTCTGATGATCCAAAAGTACTCGATGATGATAAATACGACGAGTCCAACAACCAATTCCTAGGGTTGCATTTAGCTTAGGCTTGCATTTGCATTTTAGGTCTGCATCACAATAGTTTTGGTGCTCTCTTCATTGTCTTCTCATTCTTCAAAGGTCCTCATCTTTTATCCTGGCTTCCTCTTGACTGCATAAGTGTTTGGTCCTCGCTCTCGATCTTCGTTCATATTCTTTTGGTTAGTACCTATTGTATATTGCAATATCTGGCATGAGATGATTAGTACCATTGCATCCATTGCATTACATTCATTTCTAAAAATGCATTTTCATACATTCATTTGCATTTATATATCCATAAACATGTGCATCCATTATAAGCATAAATCAAATCATACATAGCATTTATCCATCTAACATCTATCATTACACTGCATTCATTCATACATCAATAAAACATGTGGATAAACATTTGCATATTCATCCATGGAATATATTTCTAATCCATACATCTAAATCATATAAGAAACATCTTATAAGACATACACATCTAAAGCAATATATAAACAAGTACAATGATGTCAAAATCAAGCTCATATATATATATATATATATATATATATATATATATATATATCGATCGGTCAAATGTACAAGGGTGCTACTCGAGCACAATATATAAAAATGGTGGTACAATATGTATGTCAAGGTATCACATCTAACCACCTGGTGGAGGTGTAGGGGGTAGCATTCCCTACTGCTGAGGAGGTGCACCTGGTGGAGGCGGTCCTGGTGGAGGTGGTCTCGGTGGAGCGGCCTATGCCCCAGCATACTAAGAAAATGGATGAATCTGATCTTTTGCCTCAGGAACTACAATCGTATAAGAAACATATTAATAAGATGCCTGAGTAGCCTCGTACCTCATCTCTATCTGTGATCTCTCCAGTGCCTCTCGTAACTCTCAAATTTCTCAGTCTCACTCTGATATCCAAGTCTCCTGAATGATCACCTGTATATGGAAGTCATCTCGCTCCCTCTGTGACTGTCTAGCTCTCTCTTAGACTCTTCGGAGAGCCTCCTACAATTGTGCCACCTATCCGCCTACCTATGGATCAGTCAGAACAGCATCAGCCATGACGGTGTCCTCTCCCTACTCAGTGGCTCTATCCTGATTGCCACTAGGCCTAACACCTGCATCTGACCCCATGGGTCTAATAGGGATATCAGTCTGGGAGGTCCTCGGTCGTACTACCCTATCTTGCTGCTATAAGGGTGGCTGCTATCCCTATGGCTATGGGGGTACCTACTGCTGTGGTGGTGGCTGTACCACCTACTATACATGAGGAATTGGACCAATGTGAGCTGTATATCTCGGGAATGGATGTGCTAATATGTGGTCTTTGTATGCAGGTGTCATACCTACATTCGTCACCCCAACCATGTAATCCCACCTAGCTGGTGGTACTCGAGCGTCTATCATACTCTAGCACCTGTCGAGATGTTTCTACCAACCCTTCTTTGTCTCATCGATGAATCAGGTGTAAGTACAAAACTCCTGAGAGACATCCTGCGATTTCCTAAACTGGCGCAATACTCGCGTGAGCTAGAAGCACTCAATAATACTGATGGTATGCCCTATCAAAGGACGTGAACAGAACATATAAGACAACTCGTGTCGTGCATTTTCCCACACCTCTGTAGCTATCCAAGGCCCCCATATGACTGCTGCCATATCATCTATCTATGACCACTACTGCTCTATCTTACCCAGCGCGGGCTGGATCATGGGACCTGTGTACCTGCATATATACGGCTCCAAAGGCTATCACATGTCATGGAATATCAGCCTGCATATGGGAAGGTGCTCCCAGGCTCAGATATGAAGGATGACTCCAGCTGCCATGGTTTGTGCACCTTGATACACAATCTCATGCATCTCATGGTACATCTGAGCGAGCATACACTCGCCCCATCCGAAAGTAACTGTAGGTGTGGCTAGCATCCTCTACAACATACCTCCCCAGCCACACTCCAACCCATTCTAACCATGATTAGGAACCATGTGGCAACTCAAGAAAAGAGCCAGCACAACCGCAGTGGGTGATCTTCGCCATAGCTGCTAATCAAATCCTCCAACGAGATGGCTTGACCTATCACTAGATCATCCTGAAAGACTACTCTCAATGCCAATGTACCTGCTCTCGGCTGAGTGTCATACTACACACGAACTCCATTAAAAGGCACTCTCAGAATCTTGTAAATTTCCTTAGGAGTGACTGTCATCTCCCCCTGTGGAAAGTGAAATGTGTTCATCTCTAAATGGAAATGCTTGACCAGGGCACCTAGTAAACCATGATTTACCCGAATATCAGGTGCATCATGAAGGTATGATAATCTGAGCCCATCAATATGAGCACCATCAACATCTGATAACCTCTGCAGTAACTCACCCATGACAGGATGATGTGATCAGAACTTGATATCAGGGAAGTCAACCTACAAAGCAAGCAACGAAATTGGATCAATACCTCAACATGATGATTTTTCAAAACAAAGATAGCAAATACAGCTATGGACCTATCCTACACACAGTTCTAAGATATTGCAACTCACTGACTCTGTGACATAAAAAAAATGACAAATTTTTGAAATAAGCAGGTTTTCCATGCGAGGAAACTCTTTTCGTGCACGAGCTTTCTGACTCGCGCGAGACATGATGTCTTCCCACATGAAGAAACATAAATCTCGTGTGGTATAAGTGCGCACTTCATGTGAGCACAAGGGAGGGACCCATGTGAGGAATCCTTGACCTACACAAGGAATCTAATTCCTCACAAGAAAGGAGATCTAGGCTGGCACAAGGAAACTGTTCCCTCGCACGAGATTGGATGTGACAAACCCTAAAAGGCTTACAAACATTCTAAAATGTTATAAAATTCAATAAAAATTTGAAATGCAGGGTAATGTTGTGATTACTTACAGGTGCGTCATACTTCGGTGGTCGATTGTGTCGTCGAGAGTGCTAGAATTAGTGTGTGCATGGGAATGCTATCAATGTCAGCTGGAGCTCTCGCCATTGCTAAAGTCAAAGGTGAATAATGATTTGAAAATGACCCCTCTGAGCCTTATATAACCTTTGACCTAATTTTTCAAAGTGCTCCATTTTTTGCAAAAAATGCACCCTTGGCTAAATGGACCATTCTGAATCCATTTTCATGATCAAAATCAAAATCTCACACTCCTAAGCAGCTCAAAATCGCATTTTAAAATTTTGGGACCGACAATCGAGTGCTTGTGCAGTCCATTTTCTAACGTTGCTTTCTTGTCAGAATTATTTCTCGTCATGATTTTCTCAGCTTCTGCAATCTTTTCATCAAAGTCAACTCTAGTCAATTCTGGTCAACTATGGTCAAACCTAATCAATAGGACCTCCTGATCACTCCAAATCGATTCTGTCTTCTCTTGATCTATCTCAGATTTCTCTAGATCTTTGATCTTATTTCTATATGTGATTTCTCGCTCTCATCATTATGATGTGTCATCTTTCACTTTCACTCCCGAGGGGGCAGGATGATTGCATCATTGAATCTTTTCACATTATTCTCAAATCAATCTAATCTAAATCAAAAGTCCCCATCGCTAGGGGCATCTCATCACTTGGGGCATATTCAGTTTTCGTACCTTATGGTCAAAATTGGATATTCCATGATCTTGAATCTCTAGGGGCATCTTGATGTCTCACATCTTGTCATCTTGCCATCTATATTTCTAGGTATCTGAGAAATCTAACACGGATCCTTAAGGATCAAGCTTCTTTCTGAAGATGATTCCTGAAATCTCATTAGGTATTGGGGCAATCTAACCCTAATTCCTTAAATTTATGCTTCATTTTGGAGATGGCTCTCAAAATCTCTTTAGAATATTATCTAGGCAACCTAACCTAGATCTCAGAAGGCTAACCTTCATATTGGGGAAATCTAACCCTAACTATGGAGATAGTCCTAGATCTTCATCAGCTATTAGCGGACATTGGGGAAATTTAACCCCGATTGTGATCTTCTCTCGGATGAGTCTACTTCTCAATCTGATCGGTGTCTTGGCAATCTAACCTAGACTTTTGAAATCTTCATCTTCACATCAGACTATTCTTTGAATCAATGCGCTGCCCGCACATCAATTCAAAGAGGGGCAAAATGTAACACCCCAAAATTGGCACCTTAATCAATTTTGGTGCATTCCTTCAATTTCTCACTATCAAAGTCCTATTATACTAGGCAAATTATCCTCCTAATTGACTTTAATTGACTGAGTCTCAAATGCATAAAACCTAAATTTGCATAAATCTGACACTATATTTAATTCCTAAATTATCAAGGTTTATTAGCTAAAAATCCATATGATTAATTAATTTAATTCTAAAGTCCTAAGTGCTTTTAAATTAAATTAATTTCACCCCCTTTAGCTAATATACATCAAAAGGAATTGAATAGTTATTTAATTGATTGAATGGATTATCCTCAAAAATAATTCCATAATTCTATATGAAAGGTCACTCATGTGGCAATAATCCACTCTTTTAATTAAATAATTCATGCTTTTTTGTCTCAATCTCAATCCCTGAAAATGAAGAGGCAACCGTTTCTTTTCAAGAAACTCGTCACCCTCTTTCCATGGCTTTTCTATATATTGGACATCTTTTTCTTCATTTGAGAGGATGAATTGGAGAGCATCAAAATTATAGTTAAAATTGTATTGATTTTCATTCTTTTTAGCTTTGTTGCATAATTAGATTAATTTCATTTGGATTAAGTAATATGTTGATTCTTAATGTAGTTTTCTCACATATTTAGTATCTTAATTGCATCATCTTTTCAAGCAATTCTAGATTAATATGCATTTTAATTCTAGTTTAATGACACTTCATTTCTAGATTAATTGCATTTTCTTTCATAGATTAATGGAAATTTTTTTATCTCTCATGCTTTATAAATCCTCCATATTAGAAATGGTCAAGGTTGTTGGCTCTCGTTCTGAGAGTAAATTCAACATCCCCAACTAATTAGGAGGCAATAAGTTGCTTCAATCAAATTTTCAAGATGAACAATTCATTTTTATCTTTGTGAATTGAATGATTGAGTAAGGACTATGTTGAGTTTGTGCCTAATTTAGAGGTCACATTCAAGCACACAACACTAGTATAGGCTAAGATGGAGGATGAGATGATGCTTTCCCCCTTTCGAGGTGCGGGTTCAGGCATAGTTAGTGGCCTTGTCAGTTGAGAGGTCATTGATGCCGTGTATAGTCACTTGAGTACCGGGATTCTTTAAGGTATTGCTAGGGAAAAACTCAAGGATGTGACATACATGATGACACCTTCCTATATACAGCTTAGGTTATCCTACGTGTGTCAGTACCTCTGGTGTTGTTTAGTGTTCCTTGTTATGGTTTAGAGTGCTTCTAGGATCTTCCTATGAATTTGAGTATGAGGTCATGTATACCTTGTTTTCATTCTTGTTGTATACCCCATGTGGTGGGCCTCTTACTATGTCCTCAGCACGGTGGGAGTGGACCTTTGGTTCCACGTGGTCAGGTGGTAGTGATTCTTATTAACATTGAGATTCTGAAGGATTCTTCTTCATGCCTAGATGTTCCTTGATGCAGTTTCATATTCCTAGTCTTTTGGAGATTTGATCAGTTAGTTGAGATGTGTATTGTACCATATGTATATATTGGTTATCATCCTTTGGAGGATGCATTGTATTGTTATTTATGTATTATCACATACCCTACGACTTGTGCAGTGGATGTTGATTAGGTAGTATACCTTTTGGTATCAGATGTATATGTAATATTTTATTATGAGATGTATGTTATTGGATTCAGATTATGTAACCTTTATGTTAGTTCTTTACTATTGTTAATAATAGATTAGTTTGTTTGAGTAGTTCTACATCAAGGAACCCTCGAGAAATGTTATCTATGTATGAGTTGTATTTCATGTATGTCACGTACTTCATTGTATTGCTTCCGCATTGTTATTATTATTGTTTGTAAACATTTAAAAAATAATAATCATTCCATAAACTTAGTGCCATGTTTAGGTTAAGTTCTCCTAGGTTTCCTGGTGGGGCATTATGACCTTTGTCACTCTCTCTTAACTAATTCATTTTGGCCCTGATTCTCTGTCTTTGGAATTTGAAGTTCTAAATCTTTATAAGTTCCATCTTGGTTTTTGTCAATTTAGCCTGCAAGTCTTTATCCCAACATTTATTTTGGAGGAGTCCTTCCACCTTATTGAGCCTCATATAAATAATATCTTCCATCTTATTTCTATCCATTGCCTTCTTCTCCCTCATGGGCTGAAACATTTTCCTCCATAGATCTATAAGGGAGTTCCATTTGTCAATTGGTCCCAAATTTTTATTGCAAAATTTAGATAGGCATGTGTCCATTTTGATGACTGATTGAGTATCTTCACCCTTAACAAGGGAGGTATTCAATTTGAAAACATTTTTTCCTCTCCCTCTCGACAAATCCTATTCAGAGATCTCAATACTTATAATTGCTATAATAGGGGAATGGTTTGACATCGTGGCTAGAGTCACTACTACCAGGTTATTGCCTTTTTTTATGTATGAAAGATAATATAGTAGGGTATGCATAGATCTTATCTAATCTGCAATAGATCCTCTAGTTGACAGCTTTATTGTTGCACTAGGTAAACCAAATGCCCTTAAATAAATCCTTATTTCTCTCGAGAGGGTCAAAAAAATTCAGTCTCCTCTTACATTTTGACCAAAAAATGTATTCATTTCCTTTCCAAGAAGGCTTGATTCCCCCCATTTTATCTTCTCTTTATTCTGCCATATTAAAATCACCAGTGAGGATCCAATGGGTTTTGTTGAGGGAGGTTGCTACCCAGTTCCATAGAGTGGCCCTATCTCTATAATCATTCGGTGCATATATGTTGCTGATGCCTAAAGTAATCCCCTGACACTTCATAATAGCCCAACAAACCCTATTACAAGGGGAAAATCTAGTAGCTTAAACATTGTTATCCCACCTAGGCCAATCACCAGGGAAAACCCTCCTTTCCCTCTATCATGATTGCTAACTGTGCATATTGCATGCTTCCATATGAAGCTAAGGGTGGTGGCAACATGACACCCAACAACTTTGACCTCTTGGAGGAAAATAATATCTATTTTTACCTAGGTTATTGTTGTTGGCATTTTGATGGATTTTGGGTGCAGTCATAGGCAGTCACTTCTTTGGTTGTCATTGATGACAACAAAGTCATAATATTCATGAAATATAACAGGCGAAGTGAAGAAACTGTTGGAATTATATTGGAATGATGTACTAAGAGGGGAGGGGTGAATCAGTACCTCTAAAACTTTTCTTGGTTATCCCATTAACCCTTAATCATCAGTTTGTAAATTATCTTATCTAACTGTTCATCTTTCTTTATGTATATGCAATCATATCATAAGTTCTTTTAGTATGTAACCATAAAAAAAAAATTCATGAAAATAGATAACACATAACACAATATATGACATCACAGAAAATTCCTATTAGGAAGTAAAAACCATGGTGGGGATTGTTACCCACAAGACTTCACTATCCGTAGAAAGAAGGGGCCGATTAAGGCTTACAATTGGTCAATTTTGATGAACTACCCTGTTAGGAGTATTATAGTGGAGACCTGTTAAGATCTACTTCGTTTGAAGCTTTAGCAACACTATTAAGTGTGCACTCTATTAAGAGATTTGTAAAGAACGGTTAAGTCCACCTTCTACAAAAGGATTTTAAATGTGATGCACTTGTTAGAATGCAAATACATAAGTCTTTAATCTGATGATGTATGCAATCTTTAATTGCTGATAAAAGACCCTATTAAGCTTCATACATATAAGTAATCATCCTTCCATGATTGAATAATACCTTTATCTGCTCGTTAGTAGCCTCTGTGTGTTCTTGACAACTGATGTGATCTATTTCTAAACTTTGTATGAATTCTTCCTTTTTCTCCTTAGATGCTCTTCATGGCTATCAACAACAATGAATTCATAACTCACGATTGAGTTGAACATCTATTTATACTATTTTTTGGCTCAATTCTTGATTCATGCTTCGCAAGTTAACTCTAGATCCAAGGTTTACAACTTGACCTTGATCTTTAGCTAGATATGTTTTAGATCCGTTAGGATGCTTTAAAACATTTACATAAAGCTTGCTTGACCCTCAAGTTATGATTTAAAACAAATTAAAACTCTATCAATAGAATTATATTTCTTTATCCATCGTGTAAAACTCAGATCCACAATTTGCGGATTCTCTAACTGACTGTCGGTTCTGATGGTTGGTTTTCTTGGTTGTCGGTGTTCCTTTCTTGAACTGGTCGTTGGGTATGCCTTTTCTGTTCTGTCAGTTTTGTTCTCAAAATTGTGTCGCTTGTGATGCTTGTAGTCGCTGGTGATGCTTGTCAATTCCATACTTAGCATTTTTCATGACCTTTGTGTTCTGTCGGGTATGCTCATTGTTCGCTGGTAATACTTGTAGTCCATCGGTAATGCTTGTAGTCCACCAGTGATCTCTGTAGTCTACTGGTGATCTCTGTCAATGTTTTTCAATAAGTATACTAATGGAAAAATTAATGTCATCAATCTCCCCCTTTGACATTAGTATCAAAAACATGATATGTGCAACATACTGAGTGTATAGTATGTACACTTGTGTATACTCCTTCCTTAGTCATTTGAATGACTCCCCCTATGTATAGCTAGTAAGTGTAAGTATATATATATCCTTATATATATCTATTCCTTCTATCCATACAATATACATTTCCTTTCCTCCTTTTTTGATTCTAAAGGAAAAGGTACTTATAGTTTGTCAAAAAGGTGGGAATGTGAGGACTTGATCTCCTCCATCATATTTTCCCATTTCTCTTTTAGAATTTATAGAGCAATGTGCTCCAGTGAAATCCATACATGTATATCATAGATTCTATCTACTACAAACATCTCAAGGATTGCAATAAGATTTCTTGCATCAGAAATATGCTGCTGTAAAATTGTAAGATTAGGCAGAATGTGTGCCTGTAGTTCTGTAATCTCACCTCTTAGTTGTGTTTCAGCATCCCATATTTCTTGCCTTAGCTTGTTAGCCTCTATGACCTTGTCATGATGTGCCTTTATGCTTTCGACATGTGAGGTTAGGCTTTGTGCACTGGTGGTGACATTATGATCTATCTCTGCTAGTTTGTCACTATTTTCTTTTGTAAATTTCTCAAGTGTGCACATCTTTTGAACTTAGGTGATTGCTTCAGCAATCACTAGCTTGAATTCATTAGTGAATTTAGAGAGCTTTACCTTGTTTAATGCCACTTCTTGGCTGATTTTATCAATTAACTTGTATTGATATTTCTTCTCTTCTTGTTCTTCCATAGCTTGCTCTACATCTATACTTTGCTCTCTGATGGCGTCGGTAAGAACAACAATTTGTTCCTTAACTATAGAATTTGATTCAAGTTTTACTTCAGGAACAAGTTGTTGGAGAATATGTTTTGCTTTGTCAAGTGCCATATTTTCCCTGTGTTCTTGTATCATTTTCTTTTGAATGGCTTTCCTCTGACATAGAACTCCAAAATATTGAAGTTTGTTACTGTCCAAAGTGGTAATATCCCAGTTTGGAACTTCTATGATTTCATCCATTGTAACAGCCAAGATGTCTTGCTTTACTGCTTTCTTTTTCTTCTTCTTTGGCTGGGTGGCTAATTGATGTACTACCATCTGTAAAGCATGAGATTGGGTTGATTTGGTGGGTGAGGGTCAAGAAGATGAGGCTTCCTTTTGTATCTATTTTGAGTCCACCGGATAGTTTGGTGAAGACATCTCCTCATTTGCCTTGGGTGTATTAACAGATGTATCTTCTTTAAGTTTGATACCTTCATCCTGTTTGACTCCTTCATTGTTATCTTTTTTTTCAACCATTCTCAATGTATCATCTATTTTGTTATCTGCTTCTTTGTTTTGATCTTTTGATACATCTTGTTGATTGTTGGTTGCATCCTTCATTTCTATATCTGTATCCTTGGGAGTGTTGGATGCAACTTTGTTCTCATCGGTACCCATATCCTTGGGTATATCATCATCTTTCTTAGATGATTTATCCTGACTAGACTGAATATCAATAGCATCTATTAATATATTCACATTTGTCTGTGTATTGACTATTGTAGTGTCAATAGCTGTGTCCTGTTAGTTGGTATTGCCCTTTGCAGCATTGGTGTCTTCATCTTTTTGAAGTTCTACTGCAGGGTCTTGTCCTGTAGTGGTATTGACAATGTTGTCTAACCATGATTCATCATTTATATCAACATCTAAGTTACCTTTTATTGAAATTTCTTCTTTGGTAACTTCTTCATCCTCTATACTTATGTGGATGGGGCTTGCTAGTACTTGATCATCATCATCATCTTTCAGCCAGTCTTCATCTATAATGTCAGTCTATTTTTGGCCTGTTATTTGTACCTCTTCACTGTCTAACTCTACTATTGAGTTATCAGTTTTAGTGATGTTTTCCTTCTGATAAGTGTCCTCTTCATCAGGGTTGAGTATATCACTCCATGTCTTATGCATTTCTTGTTCAAGCTCTATAAGCTTCTCTTTAAGAAATTTATAGGCTCTCAACTTGGGTGAGAAACTTTTAGCATGTTTCTCCATGGTTTCTTGGATTTCTTCTCATGTTGATTCAGGAGGAATAAGAGAAACTAGTACTCTTTCTCTTATCCTTTTCTCCTCATGAAGTGCAAAAGTGAATCTAGAAGAAATTCTATCTAATAGTTCTTATTGTCATGCCCAAAAATAGGGAAAAACACACATATAAATTTTTTTTTTAAAACACCTAAGAATGTACAACTAACAGGGGGAGAGTTGGAAAGATAATAGCAAGGTATAGTTAACCTTTGAATAACAAGGTATAAGCGCAGACTGATTAAGGGTCAAGCCACAAAAGATGCAAATTGGGCATCAACTTGCTCCACGGGTCATCTAAATACTCAATTCAGGTTTATCTAACTCTGATTCCTTGTTTAGAATCATGATGGTAGTTAGTGGTTCAGGAAGATATGTTGATCTGGGTTGCCCTTACTAACCTTAAACCTAGATTGCAACTTAATCCATCCAAGTTTAATTCCAGTTAACATTAGACAAATGAGATATTGCCAAGATTGCGATTGAATAACATTTTCACCTATATAAATAAACTATTAATGAAAATCCAATTCTATAATCAATTCTGATTTCATAACCTACTAAACATCATTAGTAAAATTATTCTCCTATGACAAAACAACATGCTTTTCTAATCCATCAATTTCCAACATGCGACTTTAATTTAACCTTTTCATTAAGACATTAGAATTATCTCCTAATACAAAATTTAAATTTCTTTTAATAAAAAATCAAGCATAACCCCTAAATAGATCACAAGAGTAGCATAATTCCCCCCCCCCTTACAATGATAAGGAATAAAAATTTTAACATCATCTAAACAATTGAATTCAAATGTACAAATCCGTCTCTCTATAGACTACTCAATACTTAAGACAAAATCCCTAATAATTAGATTCGTAAATGTCACAATATAAATTAACCTAAACAACTAATGTTACATAACCCTTAAAAATGATCAATCATAATATTATTGAGTGGACCTAATACAAATTAAAAATTAGAAACTATTAACAATCTCATCCATCAAAATATTTAAGGTTATGAAGTTGATAATTAAAACTACCCCATTGATTTGATATACATATATGCCTAAAACATTACACCTTAGAAGATTTAAAACAAAAGAATTACATCATATAAACTAATTTAATATTTAATAACTAATTGCTAATCTAACTATCTAATAATCCTACTAATCCTAAATAACATTTTAAACTATCAACACAAAAACCCATAACCTAATCTACCAATTAACCTTTTTACAAGATGAAACAAGTCTAAGATTTTGAAATCTGCAAGGTAAAATGGAGAGAGTACATAATGACATGGCATACAGGGAGGGCCCACCAAATCAAGTACTCCATCTTCCATGGAAATTTCAAAACTAGTGGAGGAGGTTGACTTTGCAAAGGACATGATGCTTGCTTGGGAAAGGGGACATCAAGAAAAAAGGTGGCGAGATTCCCAAGTAGTTAAGCCCCTTAGCAAGGTGATAAAATTTATTTATTTATTTATTATTTTAGCTTCCCATCTATATCATCTCTCCCGTGGGTCCCACTAGCCTTTAAGTTATATGGTAAGCCATTATATCATTGTTTAAGAATTTTTTTTAATTAATTAAGGGTTAGTTGATAATAGAATGGGTAAGATAGGGGGTTTAGGTTACTCATACCAATTAGGGGAGTATAATGAAAAGGGAAGGGAATATTCTCTGTGGTAAGAGAATAATTTCCTTCCCATACAAAAACCAGAGAGTTTTTTCTCTTAAAATCTGGAAGATCATTGCAATAATATGAATTTTCCTTTAATTTATTTGCTTTTTTTTTCTTGAAAGTTCATAGTGCATAATGGGATTGATTTAATGGACAATGTACAACAAGAATTATGGGCTGAATGATAGTTGCATGAGATTTTAACATAGAATCTAACATATTTATATGTTCATTGTTACAAGCTTCAATTTAGAGGAATAAGGATGCTACTTTGTTCAAAAGGAGATTGATTACAATGAATAAGAAAATTTACAACCAACATTAGAGAGATTACTAAAATTCATTCTTCAACCAATGTATGTAATCTAATGAAATTTCTATATTATCTATTCTATCAATCCTTGGATATAATTTCACAAGAAGAATAACATTTCCATTACAAGAAATAGAATACTCTTAAGCATGAAGGTAGTGATTCTTTGTTTCATTATGGTAACCTCATTCAATACAATTACATATCCTCCATGATGGAGAAGGCTTCATATATACATGACTAACTTACAATGTTCCAACTCAAAATGAAGAAAGCATTACACATGATACTTGAAAATGTTTTTCAATACATTACAATATGCAACAAGAGGAGGATCTTACTACAAGGATCAACAATACAATAACATAAGGTGTTTCCACACAATCACACCAAAGAGTGAACTCCTTCAAAGCTTCATCCACATGAGTTTTGACATCAATACCTGCAATGAAAGGGGGAGAACCATGGGATGCTCACCTCCCAACCAAGGTCTCTATGAGACCACCCCCGAGCTTGGAGAACCAAGGCTAAATGGATATGCTTCAAAAAAAATGCTGACAACAATACACATATGCATGAACAACAATTAACTCCCTCCCAAGGTTACACAAATGAGTTTTACAAGCTCATTGAAAGAGGGTGAAGGTGGGGTTTTCCAATAGGGAGAATGCCATTGCATCCAAATTTTCTCAACATGAGTATTTCATTTACCTCTTCAAGGCTACATTATCAAACCTTCATACACATACTTTGCTTATCAACATCCTCAAGATGCAAGGATACAAATGGCTTCATGGAGCCTATACACCATGAATCTATCCCTCTTCTCCAAGAGAAGAGACTCTCACCACCATAGAGAGCCCAACTAACCCCTTAACCCAAGGCCACTTCTTCCCTTCCCAAAGGGTGAGTAATGCCTCACTCCCATGAACAAGAACTCCCTCATTCAAGCAAAAAAAATAAAACCATAAACATGAATTTCAAAACCCAAATCCCCTCCCATACAAAACAATGATACAAACAACATTTTACATATGCAAGAGAGAGAAAGAAAAACATGCCAATCTAATGGATCAAATAATAAGACTTCTATAGAAATGAGTAACCAACCTTTCAATTGTGTTATGGAAAAATGAAACTTGAGAAGAGCCCAATTCCTTATCTTTCTCCTCCTTCCAAAACCCTAATTATCTCTAAAATTAGAGAGTGGGTGAACATCCACTAAGTCTCCCAAAAACCTCTAAAAAGACCTCCCAAAAGTGCACTCAAGAACTAGCCATGATGAGGTATGACAACTAGCCTTTTTTGTCTCCCCTCATAATTATGAGGTTAGCAAGAAGTGTGGGAAGAGTTAGGTGCATAAGATCATCTCTATTTTCGCCACCTTTGAAAAGTGGGAATTTTGGAGAGTCATAATGGTGACCTAGGTTTCTCCCATAGGTGAAAGCTAACCCTAACCCAAGGTACCCATTTAGGGTTAACTAATTTTGGTAAAAAATACACTCTAGGGTCACTTTTAACCCCTCCAAAGTACCCCTAAGGTTCAAATCCGAGTTTCAACATGATAGGATCCCTATAAGGTATCTATATGAAAGTGATAATATAATGTCATAAAAAAGTTAAGGGATTCTTGCCCAAGCCCTAAATGACATGTCACTATCCACATGGACAACACAAGTGTCAAGTGACACCAAAAAAAATATACATCACATTTACAAATGATATGTCCAAATAACAACATAAATTAAAACTATCAACACACATTCAGATTACATTTACAACAAGGGTCACATTACGATGAGGTTCAACCCCTTGTTGGATTAAACCTTGGCTTGCTCAATTCATAGGTGTTTAGCCCTGATTCTCCAAAATTTTCCATGGTTCCCATTTCTGCACACTAAACTTTGAGTATCAGTAGTCCAAGATGATAAAATTACATGCAATATATATATTTTCAAATTATAATTTACAACATTAATCTATAAGCATAATTAAGCCTCTAATTGAAATTTTCATACATAAATGTTTAAAACATAATAATTCCTTAATCACCATGACATAATCATTCATACAATAGTCAAGTCAAATCATAATTC
>MU225568.1:502910-515004 GCA_018584345.1 Thuja plicata
CTTGTTTCTCATTCTCTTGATGTCATCAATGGTATTTCCATTGGGATGTGTACTTGTGTCTATCAGTCGGTCTTTGCAATCTTTTATTACATGTCCAACTTTATGACAATGTAAACATGCCATACCTAGATTGGTCCAACCTCTTGACCTTCCGATCCATTTTCTCATATAGTTGGTAGCAATATGACCATACCTTCCACATGATGTACAATTTACCCATGTGTTATAGTCCCAAACATATGAGTTACCTACTGTTTTTGGTTTGTAGATTTTATCAGTTTCCTTTGGTGTCCATGCCTTGTTCTTTTTCTAGCATTCCTTATGTGTATGCCCATTCATCTTGCATGTAGGACAATACTTGTCCATATAGGTTTTTGTCTTTGGATTTGTCACTTTGGATCTGCACTCATGTGCCTTGTGTCCTTTCTTTTGACATTTATAACAATTACCAATAAAAGTAGATTATGCTTGAGAAATACCTTTCATTTTTCTTATGCAGATGTTTGAGGTGTGGCCTGGTTTTCCACAGTGATTGCAAGACAACTTCTTGGATCTTGGGGTTGTGAAAGCATTCCTCTGTATGGTTGATTAGAAGATTCACCAATCTCATTGTACCCTAATCCTGTGTAGTTTTTGAATTTTCTTTGTCCATCAAGAAATTCATCCATCCTTTTGTTGCTATCCTCAGCCTTTTTAATTAATTTGTTGTGTTGATTCTGGACTTTGATTTCATGCTTCAATTTTTCATTCTCTTCTCTTAGCTCACCAATGATCTATATTCTTTCAATGAGTTATGTATTTAATCTGTTTGTTTGTTGACTCATAAGAATTATCTGGTTTGTAACCTCATGGTGATGCTCAGTGAGTCTTTGAATCTCTGATTCTTTTTCTTGTAGCTTCTCTGTAATTTTCCTTCTATCATCAATGGGTAGTGTTCTTTCATTTTAAGATTTTCATGCATCATTCATGACATCAATAATTTTCACCATTTGAGTCTCTTGACCAATTTGCAGCATCTTGAGTTGATCTGTCAGATGTAGATTGATCCCTTATAGAATTTTAATTTCTTCAACTGATGCGTCTAAAGCTTTGCTCATTGATGATTCTACTGTTTCAAAGTAGTCTATTATTTCCAATTCTTTGTATTCTTTCTCATTCAGTCTAGTTGCCATAATCTTTATTTCATCAAGAAATTTTCTCAGTTTTATTTTCACCTTGTTATACTGCTCATAGTTTATTTGCATCTGTAACTGCTCATTCTCAATAGTCATATCCAGTCTAAACTTGTCCATTGCTCTGATCTTTTCTCTCAAGTCTTTAAGCTTATCAAGAGAGAGACTTAGCTCTGATACCAATTGTTGGAATTATATTAGAATGATGTACTGAGTGGGGAGGGTTGAATCAGTACCTCTAAAACTTTTCTTGGTTAGCCCATTAACCCTTAATCATCAACTTGTAAATTATCTTATCTAACTATTCATCTTTCTTTATGTATATGCAATCATATCATAAGTTCTTTTAGTATGTAACCATAAAAGAAAAATTCATGAAAATAGATAACACATAACACAAGATATGATATCGCAGAAAACTCCTATTAGAAAGTAAAAACCACGGTGGGGATTGTTACCCACAAGACTTCACTATCTGCAGATAAGAAGGGGTCGGTCAAGGCTTACAATTGGTCAATTCTGATGACCTACCCTGTTAGGAGTATTACAGTGGAGACCTGTTAAGATCTACTTCATTTGAAGATTTAGCAACAGTGTTAAGTGTGCACTCTATTAAGATATTTGTAAAGAATGGTTAAGTCCACATTCTACAAAAGGATTTTAGATGTGATGCACTTGTTAGAATGCAACTATATAAGTCTTTGATCTGATGATGTATGAAATCTTTAATTTCTAATAACAGATTCTATTAAGCTTCATACATATAAGTAATCATCCTTCCATGATTGAATAATACCTTTATCTGCTTTTCAGTAGTCTCTGTGTGTTCTTGACAACTGATGTGATTTGTTTCTGAACTTTGCATGAATTTTGCTTCCTTCTCCTTAGATGCTCTTTGTGGCTATCAGCAAAAATGAATTCATAACTCACGATTGAGTTGAACATCTACGTATACTATTTTTGGCTCAATTCTTGATTCATGCTTCGCAAGTTAAATCTAGATCTAAGGTTTACAACTTGACCTTGATCTTTAGTTAGATATGTTTTAGATCCATTAGGATGCTTTAAAACATTTACATAAAGCTTTCTTGACCCTCAAGTTATGATTTAAAACAAATTAAAACTCTATAAATAGAATTACATTGCTTTATATGTCATGTAAATCTCAGATCCATAATTTGCGGGTTCTCTAACTGACTGTCGATTCTGACAGTCAGTTTTCTTGGTCGTCGGTGTTCCTTTCTTGAAATGGTCGTCAGGTATGCCTTTTCTATTTTGTCAGTTTTGTTCTCAAAACTCTATCACCAGTGATGCTTGTAGTCATCGGTGATGCTTGTAAATTCCATACTTAGCATTTTTCATGACCTTTGTTTTCTGTCAGGTATTCTCGTTGTTCGCCGGTAATACTTATAGTCCACCGGTAATGCTTGTAGTCCACCGGTGATCTCTGTAGTCCATTGGTGATCTCTATTAATGTTTTTCAGTAAGTATACTAATGGAAAAATTAATGTCATCAGACACAATCGACAAGAAGGATTCATGATCAGTATTGTAAGAAATTGGCTAAGTTCAAAAGATCAGTAGATAGTGAGGACAACACTTTGGTGGTGATCATGGTAGAAGTGGAATCATGAGGAGTGGTCATAAGTAAAACATCAACATGTTTATATTCCAGTGTGGTTCCAAGCACAACTCATTTGGTTGACCGATAAGAGAGTTTTTGATGTCATAGACACTGAGGAAGGTAAGAACACATGGGTTCTTGGAAAACTCTTGGTAGATCCAAGATCGGTGAGCGGTATAGTAAGTGCGATGATACCTGATGATATTGACAATGTGGAATAGAGTTTATGAAGTGATGAGTTGGAATTTATGGGATTGATGCAATTGTATGAGGTGAATTTATGGTGATGCATTGGAAAAGTCAAAATTTGACTACCTTGGAGATATAACTTGTAGACCCTATTTTGATCCAACGCGGTCAGGATAAAATCTGTTATACATCAAGATTATCACTTTGGTATGTGGTACTTATGCGAGAAAGAATTTTAAGATCATTTTTGGTATGTTTAATGTTGGTGCAAGTTATGTATTTAAAGGGAACTTCTCTTATTGAAATGGTTGTTGTTGTGAGTGATGCAATTAATTTCAATCTATGTTATTTAGGGTTGCGATCAAAGAAATAATAGAGACAACGAAGTGAGAAGTTACAAAATATAGAGAACAAATTGGACCTGAAAATCAAGCAGTGCTATATCCATATCATTCATCTTCTTATTCCCTAATATCTGCAACAAGAAAAATCCCTTAACCAGGTGAAATCTAATAGGTTCTTATTGTAAATCCCTTAATCGGGTGAACTCATAGAAAGAGTTTTAAATTTTCTAGTGAGGTAGATCATAACTGATCTAATTATACTCCTAATAGTGTACTTGTCACTCCTAATAGGGTGAACTCTCAGAAATGGTATTTGTAGCTCCCAATAGGGAAAACTCATTTACTGCAATAGTGGGCTTGTGGGTTTCATCCCCATAGTGGTTTTCTCCCCTAACCAAGGGTTTCCATGATAAAATATCTTTGTCATGTGTGATGAGTTTGTGGATGCTTGAAATTGTTTAATTCTATTTTCTTATTTCAATTATATGATTTGTGGTTTGGAAACAATATTATTGTTATTAAATTTGGTGGTTGAATTTGTTCATTACTTGTTTGTACTGATTCACCCCCCTCTCAGTACCTAAGAATTATAACAATTGGTATCAAAGTGTTGGTCCTCTTGGTGATAATCCTAATAGCTTGATGAAAAGATCCACTATCATGGATGGTTATAGGTATGAGATACAACTTGGTGATGCAAATAAGATGATCATTGACCTAGCTGAAGAAGTCACTTGTCAAAAGGATAGAACTTACTGAGTAGTTATGTGAAAGCCAATATTAAATTGATCAACTATATGAAGATAATATGTATGAAGAATCTGAGGAAGCAATTGAAGATCTAATGGATAAGAACAAAAGACTTAAAGAAGAAGTGGAAAATCTGAAAAGAGAGCTTGAAAGTCAGTCTGTTAGGATGTGTGAAGACCTTGAAGGAAGAAGAACAATTGAAGATGCAAGGAAGACTGCAAAAGATGCTAAGAAAGTTGGCAAGGATGCATTGAAGGAAAGAGAAGAACAATTCTTCAGGATAAGACAAGAGAATTCTGTCATGCATGAGCATCTTCATGACACATCTAAGGAGAACCTGCAAATTCTGAGTAAAAATGAAAGACTTAGAGAGGAGAATGAGAAACTAAAGAAGGAATTGCAAGCTGAGAAAGAAGCAAATGAAAAGGTGAAACAATACAATGAGAGCTCATATAAGATTGATGAAAAAATGAAAAGATAAAGAAAGAAAAGAAACAAGAAGAGGTCAAGTCACCTAAAGGGAATCCACCATCCTCTTGTACAGAGGATTCTTCTTCAAACTAAGCATTGTATTTTCTTAGGGAGAGCACTTATAGACAAATCCTTTACCGATCCCCTAGATTCAAGATCCATAAGATCTATATGCACTTTATGGTGTAAATTTCTATGAATTTTGTTTTGCTAAAGATTTTCAGGTTGTTTGTGATTCTATGTCGATCACTCTGAGATTTCATGATATATATCTATTTGATATCAGTTGTAACTGTTGGTTGAGTACCAACCAGTGGATATGTGTTAACCGGTGACATAACACTATTACCATCGTTGAAGTGCCCAACATCCATTTCTCAAACAATAAATAGAGGAAAAGTGATTTCATTTTGCAATTTTACTTTCATTCATGTATTCGAGAGCTATCTTGAGCTATAGTGTGCAATGGTTACTTTTGAGTTGAGATTTCAAGCTAAATTGTTATCAAGTTTTTGTGAAGCCCTAACCGGTGTATTGCAAGTTATCAATTTAGCTCATTGTTAGATTTGTGTGCTGTTGCAGTTCATTAAAATGGAAAAGAATGTTGATACTCCTATTCTGGTTAACATCACTGAGAATCCTCAACCCATTTTCAAACTTCATTCAAACAAAGTGGTCGAGATTTATATGATAGGTGCCCTATCCACTATTCCTTAGGGAGGGATGTTGATTGAAGATGTTTGGTCCTATATCCATTGCAAAATAAAATATTTTGGACCTGAAGAAATCAAGGAAGAGTATAATGGTATGTGCATCAATGGCATGTTTAAATATGGGCACAAACATCTACAAGCGAAGGGTTTAACATATGCAGTGGAAATTCCCACTGAATTCTATCCTGATTGGATTCGTTATGTGTTAAGTCAATTATATGATCAATTTATGTGAATGTAAATACCACACACGATTTCCAAGATTATGATTCACAGGGTTATAGGGTTTCATGTGCAAGGAATTGAATGTACATTGAGAATGGTGGCAAAATATTTGGTTACTTAGATAATTAAATCCAAACAAGATGGCAGAGCAATGACAATTGACCACATTGAAGACAAGGACATTTCTTTGCATCCATGGTGACAAGTTATAGAGTATACCCATCAATTCATGTTAGTAGTGTGCCTTTTTGTGCTATCCATGCTACATATCAGATTGTTAAAGATGATTCAGTGTATCATTTATGTGAGATGACAAGGATTCTGTTTATGGAAAACATGGAGAGGATAAACAAAGATAAAAATAAGTCATTTAATTATGGTTCCCTACTGGTATGTATATTTTTCTATATCCAAAATTCATTCCCTGGTAGAGATAAAGTTACATGTTCAAAGGATAAATCGATAATCATTCAGATAAGTGAATTCATAAAGGAACTAGGTGATAAATTTAACAATGTTATGTGGGGATATTCCAAAGAATTTCAAACATAGATGCATAAATGTGAAAGGATACCAGCTAGCATTGTAGAAAATTACAAAAATGACATTTTTTTTCTAGTAGACACTAATACATGCATTGTGCAAAAAGTTGAACCTAAGACATATTGGCTTGCACCTATGGGGTATAAAGTAGAGTCTGATTTAGTAACTCTACATGCTGATGAATTGTTGTTAAAACCTTTAGAAAAATAAGCATAGATATTTGACACATATGACAAAGCTTTTGATAAAATTCAAAGGGAATTGAAGAAACCAATCATTGAGAGGAAAACAAGGAGAATGTTATCTAACCTAGAGAAGAAATTTGGCAGTAAAGAAGTAGGAACATCTTGCACTACTAAAACTGAAACTAAATACCCTTTAACTAACATTCCTTCAACTTATGCAAAGGTGAAGATCAAACATAAAAAATAGCAGAAAAGGAAGTTAATTTGAAGGTGGAAACAACAAGGAAGAAAGGTCAAAATAATCCTACTATGAACAAGACATACAAGAGGATGAGGAAGTAAGGAAAGAATCCAATAAGGATGCCTTCAAACTAAAAAAAAGTGGAGTGACAAAGAAGGATCCTTCTATTGATGATATTACAAAAGGTATTGTGTATAATGGTAGATTAGGTACAGTTGGCAGAAGATACACCTTGGGTAGTGGTGAAGATAAGAAGAAGATAGAAGATGCCATTGTGTATCATTTTCACAAATTTTACAGAACCCCTTTAGAGATTCATTCTTGCATTCCTGGTGAACTAAATCAGTTGATAAATGCTAGATGGAGTGAAACATTGCTGTTGGATAGAGAAATCTTGGAGAGAGAACTAATTCAAGTGCAACCAGAACTATGTACTAAAGATACCAAGATAATGATTGATGCTCACAAGAAAAATTAAAAACAAAGAGAAAAGAAGCTAGAAGTCTGATTGATGACACACAAAACATTCATAATGAGACTGTTGAGGCATGGAAGAAGCTACTATAGATAAAGGGGGTAGAATTAAAATAATAGAAATATCAAGCAACATCTAAATAACATATTCAGGTAGATGACACTTTTCTTGTAGATAAGTTAATTGGGGATGTTGCTCTTGATGTCCCTAACCTAGTACAAAACATTGAGGTACAAAAGGTTTTTTTTTTATATCTCAAACATGTGGAGATGAGATTGAGATAGTAGACATTACAGATAAAGAGGATATTCCTCACCATCTCCTATGAAGCATACATAGGAATTGATTTCTGAGAAGAAAGATGAGAGAGTTGTAGAAAGTCAACAAAAAGATACTTAGAAAGAGACTGAAGAAGAAATTTATATAAAAAGAAAATAGAGTCTTGGTGAGTTAAGTGAAAAGAAGAGACAAAAACCGATACTTGTAGTTGAAGAAGAAGATGAAGAGGAAGTAGAAGAGGAAGAAACAATTACCACATCGGTAGACATAACTAAATTGAAGCATAAGGAATTGATGAAATACTTAGAATAGTTGAAGAAAAAGGCTGAAAGAGACGAGTTGAGATCTAAGAAGAAGAAGACAAGAGTCTTAAGGAAAGATAGAGACATTCTAGTTGAGTTAGTATCTGAGGTAGAGTATGATGAATAATATTCTACAATTGATCAAATGGACACTCTGATCAAAGAAATTTTAGATCAAGGCCCAGATTTGTAGACAATAGCTATGAAAATTGCAAAGGAGAACTTAGAGAAGAAGATGATAGGTAAACTGATGGAAAATATAACTGCAGATCTAAAAAAATTGAAAGATCTTATGAAGGAAGTCAAGTCTTTGTTGGCTGGGGCTGGACAATTGTTTACCTAAGTTTCACAACATTCTAATTTTGTCAAGGACTTGGAGAAAAATAGAGTTGAAGCTCAAAAGGAGATTGAGAGATTAATAGGTTAGTTTGATCCTATTTCAAGATTTCTCACTATTTTTAGTGGTTAGGTGAAGAAAATTTCACACAAGATAAAGAAGATCCAGCATGAGGGGGATAACATGATGCTTACCCTATTGGAACTTCAATCCTACTTATCACCTATAGTAGAGGTCATGCAACATAATGTGAAGAAGTCTAAAGACATACTTGCCTTACCAGACATGAGCACTCTAGAGAACATGGGGGATCTTTCTTCTAGTCGGCTTGAGAAAATTATTTCTTTGGGATACTTGCAGAAGACATGGGAGACATCTTTGAAATTAGTAAAGATAAATTTCAAGGTGATATTTGACAGGATGTAAGTAAGATTTGTTTTATTGTATATATTTTAGTTTTGCACCTTTGGTATTATTGTTAAAGAGGGAGTATATGTATAGGGGGAACATTAGTATATAGTAGTCTATGCTATATATACTGATGGGGAGTCATAAGGTGGTGTATATATTATTTTTCTCTGACCTATAATGGAGATTGTGATTGCACGCTTTTTAGGAGACAATATGTATTTTCCATCAATTACAAAGGGGGAGATTGTTGGCATTCTGATAGATTTTGGGTATAGTCATAGGGATTCACTCATTTGGTTGTCATTGATGGAAAATAAGTTAGAACAATCATGACATATAATAAGTGAAGTGAAGACACAATTGGTAAGAAGGATTCATGATCGATATTGTAGGAAATTGGCTAAGTCCATAAGATCGGTAGGCAATGAGGATAACACTTTGGTGATGACCATGTTAGAAGTTGAATCATGATGAGAGGTCATAGGTACAACATCAACATGTTCATATTCCAGTATGGTTCCAACCAAAACTCATTTGGTTGATCAGTAAGAGATTTTTTGATGTCACAGACGCTGAGACAAGTAAGAACACTTGTGTTCTTGGGAAACTCTTGGTAGATTCTAGATTGGTGAGAGGTATAGTAAGTGTGGTAATACCTGATGATATTGATGACATGGAATAGAGTTTATGAAGTGATGAGTTGTCATTTATGGGATCGATGCAATTGTATGAGGTGCATTTATGGTGATGCATTTCAGAAGTCAAAATGTGTTTGACTACCTTGCAGATATAACTTGCATACATTATTTTGATCCAACGTGGTCATGATAAAATGTGTTATACATCAATATTATCACTTTGGCATGTGGTGCTAATGTGGGAAAGAATTTGAAGATCATTTTTGGTATGCTTAATGTCAGTGGAAGTTATGTATTTAAAGGGAACTACTCATGTTGAAATGGTTGTTGTTGTGAGAAATGCAATTAGGGTTTTGTGATTTCAATTTGTGTTATTTAGGGTTTCAATCAGAGAACTTATAGATCCAATGCAGTGAGTAGTTACATAATTCAGATAAATGGATTGGATCTGACAAGTAAGAAGTGATACATCCAGATAATTCATCTTGTTGTTCCCCAACAGTTGCAACAAGAAAAATCCCTTAATGGGGTGAAATCTAATAGGTTCTTATTGTAAATACCTTAATCAGATGAAATCATAGAAAGAGTTTTAAATACTCTAGAGAGGTAGATCATATCCGATTTGATTGTACTCCTAACAATGTACTTGTCACTCCTAACAGGGTGAACCCTTAGGAAGGGTATTTGTGGCTCCTAATAGGGTAAACTTATTTACTGCACTAGTGGGTTGGGTATCACCCTCACAATGGTTTCCCCCCTCTAACCAAGGGTTTCCATGATAAAATATCTGTCTCATGTGTGATGAGTTTGTGGATGCTTGATATTTTTTACTTCTATTTGCTTACTTTAGTTATATGCTTTGTAGTTTGGAAATTAATATTTTCGCTATTCAATTTGGTTTTTGAATTTGTTCATTACTTTTTTGTACTAATTCACCCCCTCTCAGTACCTAAGAATTCTAACAATTGCACCAATCTCTGACCACATATTTCCTGTCCCTCATTTCATGTCCCCTAACATTCCAATTGGCTATATTCAACATCATTTAATTTTTTTTTCTGGCTCTTATATAATCTATTAAAGCACTTAGGAATATCACCCCCTTCTTCAGAGTATTCTTTTCTTAATTCCTATTAGAGATAGATTGTCTATATGAGTTTTTCCTTTCCTTCTTCTTTCTCACTTCCACACAATGCGGGGAATCATCGGGCTATTTGGATTTTGTCATCTCAACTTGAGAGTTAGATAGAATCAATTCCTTCCCAAAAGTTTCATCACCCAATCCTAAAATAGATTCATCAAGTAGGGGGGCATTGTGTCAATAGAGTAATTGTCTACTTTTAGAAAGTTCTCTTTCATTAATGGTAGCCAAAGCTAATTGCTATGCATTCACCTTCTTAAGACTATCATCTGCATTAGGGATCTGAGGGTTAGTCTCACCAAGAGGATTATCCTTATCTCCATAATTAACTAGGATAAACTCTATTTAATCCTCAAAGAAAGGATTAGACAATGAGATGCTATAATTTCTTGGTCATTAAACCCTTTCACAATAAGACTTAATGCCATCACCTTATTTGGTTTCTGGGTCACTATCATTAGGGGCCATAACTTTCAAGTTATCAGTTTCAGGTACATGAACTACATTTTATCCATTGGGTTTTCTTTCATTAAGAGGACCTGTGGTAGACACAATGTTAAATGTCACATTCTGAGGTTTTTCAATAGTGGACAATCATGCCTTTTGTGTCCATTTATTTTACAATGAAAACATGGATTACAATTACGAAGAACATCTATATCCTAACATAAGGTCTCATTTTCTACAACTAGAGAAATTTTTTCTGGGATCTCATCTCTAGATTTAATGCAATTAAAAATATAGCATTCAAATGGGGTAGGGTACCCTAGATTACTCAATTTGAAGGACATTACCAATAGGTTTTAAAATATGTAGGAAGAAAAACTAAAATTTAGTAGAAACCCCTTTAATTGCCTACCAATTTGGAGATGACCTAGCAATGACTTTCTCCAGGTCCCCTTTTGGATACCAAGGAAAGGTTTTGAATAAGGGTTGAGCCACATTCCAAAAACCTTTCTTGAGAACCTATTCTTGCACATGTTGGGTTTTTAATACTACAAAAAATAATCCTTTGTGCATTATTTTGCAAAAATTAACATAAATACGAAGTTTGCTGCCCCATACATTGTTAATACATTCATCAAAAATATTTCTAGAAGTTAGAGAATTAAAATCTATATAAACAAAAAAAACAACATTTCTTAACCTATTCGGCTCATTTTTAATTGCCTTCACCATGTCTTCATTTAGAGTAAGCGAGAGGAATTTTGTGTTAGGAGGAGGAGCCTTACCATCTTTTTCCCCCTCTGAGGTGTCTACCTTCAATGAAACCTCCATTTTGTACTCCATCTCAACTATCCCCCTATAGTCCTCCTAGTTCTAAGCCAATAGATTCCAAGATTCTTCCATGAAAAGAAGAAACAGATGGGCAATCAATTTTCTTTCTTTTGTAGAGAGAAAAAAATTATTGGATTGTGTCTGTCCATTAGTATCCACCATTCTAACTTCTTCCGCCTTCTTATCTTGTTCCAAATTTTTATCTCCATCTCTTCTGGGGTCATTACTACCTTCCATTAACTCTCTAGCATGAAATTAATGGCAGTTGGATATTAAGGGCCAAAGTCAAGAAATAAAGGACAGAGAGATAAACATAATCGAACCAAAATCAAACAGATACACATGAAAAAATGAAGGAAAATAAATCACAATAAAAACAAAACACAAACTAGGAACTGTAACCACCTAAATTTGGTCTGTTCCAACTATGGACCCTATTTTCCCTAAGTGTGAGCATACCCTCGAATATGTCCAAACGACCCTGTTATTGCTTGACATAATTCTTCGAATCAATTTAATGTCCTAGGTGATTTTTATCACTGAATTATATTAACTATTATAGCCATATGATTTAAATCAATTCAAACCAATTAAATCAAATCAAAATCAAACATGGCTATGATATTTAATTATAAAGGAATTAAATAAGTCCCTAAATCAATTACCCACTTGCAAAATAACCCATTCCCCTAGCCTATTTAATTTAATTAAAATGGCTATAGTCCCCTAATTATTAAAAAGCAATAAAAAGCTTAAATAATTAATTCCTATATTTT
>MU225568.1:515428-531621 GCA_018584345.1 Thuja plicata
TTCATCTATTATTGAAAATGCATTGTTATGCTATTAGATTAATCTTAGAACTCATATTTCACTTCATAGTTCATGCTTTTACATTGTTGTTATCTCCATTCTTAGAGTTAGAATGCATGTTTTCTCATCATTTAGCTTGTTTTAAACTAAAATCCTTCATGCTAAGTCTTATATGTCACTGATAGTAGCATAATCTGAGGGCTATGATATTACTAATCACACTCTTCTTAGTTAGAAGGAAATAGGTCGATATTAGTTGGTTTTATATGCTTATCTAACCTTTTTGAGCTAATGCAATGATCTATTGAAGTGTTGTGTCTCTCTTATCAGGTACAAAATATACACACACATTTTTGGCGCCCACCATGGGGAAATATTTCCAACTTGGCCTCATTTTCTATCACTTTTTTAATAATTTGCATGCCCAAAAATCTGTTACAGGATCATTTTTGTCCTTTCAAGATCACATCCGGGATACGCCCTCGCACCGCGGAAAATGAGGCTCGCATCCGGGATTTCCTGGGTCATTTTTAGTTTAGGCTCGCATCTGGTGAGCATGGGATCACATCTAGTAAGGAAGCTCACATACAGTATGCTGCATCGCATTCAGTAGAATTTTAAGCTCGCATCTAGTTAAAAAGTTTGTGCATTTTGTTTTCCTAACTCTAACATTTCAACAAGTTGTGTTTTTTGACATCTTGCAGCTTAACAAGTGTTTGCAAGTTGTTTTTGGAGGTTTTCATGGGAGTTGAACTAAACAGATACTAACTCGGTTTTACAGGTTGCCAACCCCCCATCTTGACTTCTATTTTCCTTGCTTTCCAAATTAAGATACATATTCCAATCTATCACTAAACTGACTAGAGGATTATGCTCTTTTCCTTTTTAAGGAAAATCAAAAACTCATACATCAGTTTATGGATTGAATGGAATTTGGAGTTAACTGAACAAGCAAACACATTGTCTAATTCAATTTGGAATAGTAAATGAACAACACAAATCACTAAATATGTGGGATCAAAGAACAAGTTCAATTGTATAATTTCTTTTGGAATCAAAAATTGAACAAGCAACTCACTAAATTTTGTGGTTAATTGAACAAGGCAACTTTCCATTTCAAGAAAATCCTATTTTTCTTAGATAGGAACAAACTAAATCGAGCTCAACATAGCTTGAAGGAATGAACTTTGCTTTACATATTTTGGGAGAAAATGGTTTAGATTAGGAGGGTATGCTCTTCTTCTTCAGAAGAATCAGAAATCTAGACATCCAAAGCTCACCAATCCTGGTTACATACATTTAAACAGTAGAGGGCCTACCGGTTGAGGAAAAAATCTCTCGGGAATGACCCAAGTGAGGATAGGTTTTACGTGACCCTTCCAACTCACTATAAATAGTTTCTTCCTCATAGGCCAAAGCCTCAGAAGACGGAATTGGTTTTGTTCTTGGAATTTTGACATCATTCGTTGAACATATCTGGGTATATGTAGAGCGGAGCCACTTGAATCTTGCTTGCGAGACTACATATATTCGGGTACTCATAGGGCTATATTCTTGAATTTTACCTTGTGCAATTCTATGGGGGACAGTTTCGAACAGATTTCCCAATAATCTACAACTTCAACTGAAAGAATTCCTGATTCATCCCTGAAAGGGTGATAATCTTTGTGCAAGGCAAAAGGTAATTGCCCGAGGACACTCATCATATTGTGCCCTCACTTGCATTTGGAGTTGGCTAATACAACATCATGACTGGAGCCATTTTGTGCTTGGTGATGGCTATATTCTGATTAGCATTTGAGTGTGTACCTGAGTCAACAAGCAAAGATTTTCATCCTCCACCTAGAAAATAGGAAAAGATGAGTGTTTATTTCACCCTCCTAACAATGCAAAATTGTTAGACATGTTCAAAAGATCATTAAAAAGATAAGCTCTTCAAAATAATCAACAAATTTCAAACCCTGGAGTATAAGTGTTTTTCACACCTTACGACACCTCTTAACGCAATTTGGAAACAAGCAATTTCACGCACTTCAAAAATGAACTTTTCAGAACTGACCAAAACTGACAAAGACATCATAAAATTACATCCTATATTTCCCAAGTCACATGCAGTGTTTAGGATCATATTTGGAATTTTGGATCACATTTAGTCAGCACACAGTCACATCTAGATTCTAGGATCGCATTTGGTACCATTAGAGGCTCACATCTGGGAGCTCACATTCAGGAAAGTGGGTACTTGTAGAAGTTTTTCTTAGAAAGTATTAGTTGATTAGGATACCCTTTTAGCTCTTTAGCTGATTCCTATTGTCTCTTCTGGTCTCCCTATTGTATTTTCAAAACACTTTCAAAACATCCACCTTACATGCTTAGTCAGTCTTTCACGATCAGTTCAATACGTGTGGTCTACCCACTTCCTACTAACAACTTGGTTCCCAGCTCACTATTAGGGCATTCTAACCCTCTGATGCTAGAGTCATTTACATCCACCAACAACAAACAGTTTCTTTTACCTTGACACGCCCACTTGAACAATCTGAAAAATCTCACTTGCACTATTGGGAAACGTTAACAAAGTTGAGAAATAACTTCATGGTTAACACGAGACACAACAAGTACATAACTAAAAGATCAAAAGTGCCTCCTAAGACACCACACTTTCAAGGAGAAACATCTTGTAGTTCCCTTCTTGATCTAGATTCCCCTCAAATGGATAGCGACACTCATGGATGGAGTAAGGATTTTGAGGATTATAATGATAACAAACATGAAAAATCTGAAGGCACGGAGGAGGAAGAAAGACCCAAGTTTGAACATGATCCATTTGGATCAAATTGTGAAGAGGAGATCCCTGAAGATGAATACAAAAAACTCAAACAGAGTAAATGGTTCCACAAGATATTGGAACAGATAATTGATGACAATAAAGAAAAATACTTCCTCCATCTAGCATCCACAAATGTCAAATTATCCAAAGATTATGATGTGGAAAAGCTCAAGGAAAAGGAAGTACCAAATCCAATATCTATTCTCTCAAAATAACTCAATCTGATGCAAGCAGAGCTCACAAATCTCAAACAAGAGAAGGAGAAACGCAAAACACAATACTCTTTGGATGCCATTTGTCCATTTCCTTTTGACAAGAGTATCACTATGGTCCCATTTCACCCCAATGTGGCAAGGCAAAAATATGAAAAATACATGGGAGAAACTTACCCCCATGATCATGTAAGGGAATTTTGTGCTCTAAGTATTGAGTATATGCATGAACCTACATACCTCATGCGACTGTTTCCAGGAAGTCTAGGAGGAAATGTCATGGAGTGGTTCTCAAAACTAAACCCTAAGGTCAAGACATTCAAGGAGTTGATGCAACAGTTCATTCAACATTACTCCTACAACATCCAACATGATGTAACTATGATGGACCTATGTAACACCAAACAATGAACTGGAGAATCATTCACACACTTCCTCCAAAGATGGAGAAATATTTTTGCACGATATTCAAGGGCCATTCCCGAAATGGAGAAGATAGAAATCTTTGTTAATAATCTAGTGCCTGAATTGAACTATGCTCTACAAATGCAAGACTCTCCTAGCTTTGATAGAATGAATAAAAATGCCCTCCATATTGAGGAAGTCATGGTTAAAAGGGGAGAGATCACCCTTCAAAATGAAAACAAAGCCAACAAATCCAACTCCAAGCCTAAATGGTGGAAGCAAAACAAGAATGTTGTTAATGACAGAGTAGTTGATGCCTCTAACATTAATCCTAAACCTGAGGTATTTAATCTAACCAATTTCATGCAAGCAAGCAAAGATTCTAAGATAACACCTCCCATGCCCAAAGTGAACAATGATAACCACAAGGAATGAACCTGGACCTCGAAACCCCAAAGAACATTCACTCCTTTGGGGGAACCTCTTGAGACTATTCTAAAAACACTATTGGATAACAAAGTTCTTACAATTCTTGATTCTAAACCGTGGGAACCAATGGTCAAACCTAGGTGGTGGGATAATAATTCCTATTGTGTCTTCCACAAACACAAGGGACACAAGACTAATAATTGCCTCAAACTTAAGCATGTCATCCAAGACCTCATCGAAGGAGGTAAGATCAAAGTAGACATACATACCACCAATGAGGATCATACAACATTCAACAAACCTTTTCCTAATTACAATCAAGGAGAGAAATCTAAAGGGAAGGGTAATGAGGTAAACTACACCTATTCCAAAAGTGACAATGTGATTAATATGCTTGACATTAAAACTGAATCAATCAATGTGGTCACAATTAAAGGTGTCTCATTCCACTCAAATGCTGTAACACAGAGCCAAGCACATGTTACAATCTAAGGACCTCCAAAACCGACATCAACATCCAAGGTTCCTATTGTAACTATTCCTAAGCCATCACCAAAACACATGGTCACTATCCCCGGAGAAAAATATGACTTGGTAGACCAATTGCAATGAACCTCTACCAAAACATCTATTTTTGAATTTCTCAAGATATCCATGGTACATAGGGAAATCCTAGAACAAGCCCTACATGCTGCTAATGTTCCAAAAGATATTGATATAGAAAATTTTCAAGCAATGGTCAATCAAAGCTCAGTGCTGCACTACCTCTCCTTTTCTGAAGAGGATGATAAGTCATTGACACATCCACATATTCAACCGCTCCAAATTGAAGTCCTTATTCATAAATCCTGTGTTAGACGCATGTTGATAGATGGAGGTGTAGGATTGATATCTATACACTGGATCTAATTCGGAGGCTAGGTCTCTTAGAACAAACGATTGACTCTAGAAACAAGATAACCATCAAAGCTTATGATGAGGAAGAAAGATCCTCCAGAGGTCTTATTGTTCTACCTATCAGAGTCAGACCAGTTGAGAGGAACATCATATGTCAAGTTTTGGATTTACCATTGGCCTACAATATCCTACTAGGGAGACCATGGATTCATGAAATGCAAGCTGTACCATCCACTTATCACCAATGCATAAAATTCCCACATAATGGGGTGGAAGTAACAATTCCTGTAGATGCTAACTACACTTGCAACAATATCAAAGCAGGTAGCATGATCCCACACAACAAAGAGGCTATAGATGCAGATGCTCCTGAAACTATCAAGGACATGGTTATGAAGAGTTTTAACAAAACCTTGAAACTTGAAGAAACATGTATGGGAGAGTACAAGCTGGACCTAACTCCCTCACTAACAGAACTTCCAGTATCACTGAGATCCTATGGAAAACCTTCATCAACATTCACACCTACAACATCCAAAGAGCTAGAAGTACAATGGAAACTGGCAAGATAAAGGAATCCACATCTTCTTCAGATAACACAGAATAATAGGCAATCTTGGACTGGCTTTACAAGGGAGAACTAGTGGAATCTGAGGTCAAACATGTTAAGATATCCCCCAAACAGTACGGAAAGGGATATGATTTCCTCACACAAATGGGATACAAAGGACAGGGACCTCTAAATGACACAGGATGAGGGATCATTGAACCTATACCCATGGAGTTCCGCAACACCAGAGATAAAATAGGACTAGGTTTTAATACTAAAATTGATAAACCTGCTTCCAAAGAGAGTCCACCTTCTAAAATGGGGAGTGATAAAATAGATGAGATAGTACTAGAACCATGGACTTATGAAAGATTATTACATGTTGGTACAGAGAATTCTGCATATCAAGGAGAATGCTATGTACCTAGCTTTGAGGTACCACAAGATCTTCACACCCATTTGCTAGCACAACCTCCCATTCAAGAGGTAGGAGACACCATAGCAACAATCACTCAAGAGATACCCTGGCCACAAAATTTACATCCTAACTGGGGGCAATTGGTCACAATTTCACATGTCCTTGATCTACCCCACTTTGATCTTCAAGAACCTAACCGGGTACATCAAATAACCATTGCTGAATACTTAAACAGATCTAACGATGATGTAATAGACTCTCATGACTATGAATGGGATCAGCTATCTATCACCTCTAAAGATATTGGAATAGATACAATTCACATGTTTGCAGCTCCTTCAGCTCCTAGTAAATGATCTAACAATACTCTTAATGATATTGATCCTCTTGAAGTAGAAGAAGAGTTCCTTCCCCTGATCATTGATGGAGACATTGGTGAATACATAAGTCTAGAAGAATTTCATAGGCCACAAGAAAGAAACCTCCATTTACAGAGAGATGATGAGATTTCTACTGACGAGTTGCTAGAGTTCGATCCACATATGACTAACAATGACCCTTTTAATGACGATCTTACTCTTATTGATCTAAATATTGAAGAAATTAACTTAATAAATTGTGTCATGTCAGTTAATGGTCCTGATGCTAACATGATGTTATCCTTCCAAGAATCTGACTCCCTAACATTGGTACATCCTAACCGAATTGATTGGACTGAAACAAATCCTACTCCTATCCTAGAATTTTCTAATGACCACTCCCTAGCTTGTTATCTCAATGCTTGTGAACCTTACCCATCTTCCACCAATTCAAGGAGCGAGAACATGTCACAGGAGGATATCGGGTTTCTTAGTCAAAAATTGAAAAATAAAAAGAAAAAGAGGACTAATGGTGAAAACCAATCTGTGGCAGTATCAAATCCCAAAATAATAAAGAAATAAGATGTATCCAATGGTGAAAACCTCTCTGAGGCACCAAAGGATGAGACTCTTGATATCCTCCCAGAACACTTTCAGGAAAGATCTTCAGTATTGATTGAACCAACACAGCCAGTAAACTTGGGCACTATTGAAAATCCTCAAATAGTTCATCTAGCACAATCTTTATTAGAAGATGAGAAGGTGCAGTTCATAGAGTTCCTAAAAGAGAAGAAGATTAACTTTGTGTGGTCTTATACTGAGATGCCAGGGCTAGATCCTAATCTCATCATGCACCACTTGTCTATCGCTCCCAGGATCAAGCCCATAAAACAAAAACTTAGAAAGATGCATCCTCATGTTGCATTATTGGTAAAAGAAGAGCTAGAAAATTTGTTGAAAGATGGATTTATTTGAGTCATTGCCTATGCAGGGTGGATCTCCAATGTGGTCCCCATTTCTAAATCTGATAAATCTATCAGGATCTATACAGACTTCAGAGACCTAAACAAAGCATGTCCAAAGGATGAATTCCCTCTACCAAACATTGACATGATCATAGATCTTACAATAGGCTTTCAGATGTATTCATTAATGGATGAATTCTCAGGCTATACTCAAATCAAGATCACCCCTGAGGATCAAGAGAAAACTGTATTCACATGCGCATGGGGCACCTTTTGCTGGAATGTCATGCCTTTCGGGTTAAAGAATGCTGGTGCAACATATCAAAGAGCCATGACAACAATATTCCATGACACGATGCACAAGAACATGGAGGACTATGTCGATGACACATTAGTTAAATCTAAGGAGAGAGGTACTCACATTGTTGACCGAAGAAAGATATTGGATTGAATGGAACAGCTCCAACTCAGGCTCAACCCAAAGAAATGTGCCTTTGGGGTCCAATCAGGGAAGCTCCTAGGATTCATAGTATTCATGAAGGGAATCAAGGTAGATCCTACAAAGGTAAAGGGTATTCTAGAGATGGCTCCTCCATGTAACATTAGTCAAATGAGGATGCTACAAGGGAGACTCCAGTCTATCAAGAGATTCATGTCCCAACTTGTAGATAGGGTACAACTCTTTACTAAGCTACTACATAAAGGGGTTACCTTCCAATGGGATGAAAACTGTGAAGAAAACTTTAGAGAATTGAAGGGGTACCTAGCTGCTCCACCTATTATTATGGAACCTATTCACAAAAGACCCTTAATCCTATACATTTCAGCTACAGCTACATCCCTAGGAGTATTACTGACACAAGAAGATGAAACAAAGAAAGAACGAGCTATCTACTACATTAGTAGAACACTAGTCACTTATGAGCTCAATTATAGCATTATTGAAAAAGCATGCTTAGCAGTCGTCTTTGCATCATAAAAATTGAGACACTACATGCTCTCTCATACAGTGAAGCTCATTGCTAAGATCGATCCTCTAAAGTATCTTTTGAGCTGAACAACATTAACAAGACGTTTGGAAAAATGGGTCCTAATTCTAAGTGAGTTTGAAATTGAATATGTAGAACGGAGATCTATCAAAGGATAGGTACTTGCAGATCAATTGGCTGGTTCACCACTCCAGGATGATGAACCTTTACTAATTGAATTCCCTGAAAACAATCATGCATCTCACTGAATATCCTTGGAAGATGTACTTTGATGGTTCATTCACTTGACAAGGATCTAGAGCAGGGGTCCTCTTCATAACTCCACAAGGATACAAGATTCCTAAATCTTACAAATTGATGTTTCCATGCACCAACAATATCTCATAATATGAAGGATTGGTCAACGACCTCAAGCTAGCTATGTAATGGAAGATCATAGAGTTACACGTGTATGGTGACTCCCAACTAATTATCAATCAAGTCAATGGGGAGTATCAAACAAAAGATGAAAATTTGATGCCCTACAAGCAACTAGTTGATGATCTGAAGAAGTACTTTGTCTTCGTCACCTTCCAATAGATACCGAGATCAGAGAACAAAGTCACGGATGCTATGGCTACCTTGGCGTCCATGTTACAACTAGAGGAGCTTCAATTTCTCTATGACTTCTTGGTGGAAGAAATATCTTATCCTACCTTTGATACCCCTGACTAACAGGTAATATGTACCTTGAATACCCGAGATCAATCTCGGTATGCCAGTATCATTGCTTACCTTTCTGACCAAACTGTTCCCGCCAATCTATCCAAAAATGAGGAAAGATCCCTGATTAGGACAACATCGTGTTACGTCCTCATAACTAACAACTTATATCGACATGGTCTTGATGGTACACTTCTTTGGTGTTTAGAACTTGAAGAGTCTGATCTAGCATTAAAAGATGTCCATGAAGGTGTATGTGGATCACACTCAAATGACTTTTCATTAGCCAAGAAACTGCTCAGAGTAGGCTATTATTGGCCTACCATGGAGAGAGATGCTATTCAATTTTCAAAATCATGTCTTAAATGCTAGACACATGGAAACCTTATCCATGCTCCTGCCAGAGAACTTATACCTTTCATAACACATTGGCCATTTCAGCAATGGGCCTTTGACTTGGTTGGACAAATATATCCCAACTCTTCAAATGGACACAAGTTTATCATTACGACCACTGATTATTTCACGAAGTGGGTCGAAGTCGTGCTGCTAATCAAAGCCACTAGAAAACAGGTGGCTATGTTCATTCTAAACTACATTATTTGTAGATATGGGATACCCTCTTCAATTGTAACAGACAATGGGAGCCAATTTAAAAATCAAGATGTTGATGAACTTTGTGAACAGTTTCATATTACTCAACACTGCTCCTCAATCTATTATCCTCAAGGTAATGGATAGGCTGAGGCATCAAACAAGAATATTCTCAAAATCCTACATAGAACTGTGAGTAAGTCTGGTAGAGACTGGCATCTACAACTGAATCCGGCACTTTGGGCCTATAGAACAAGCATAAGAACACCAACTAGAGCCATGCCATTTTCTCTAGTCTATGGCGCTGAAGCAATACTACCCATTAAGGTTGAAATCCCATCTTTGTGGATATCTTTACAAGGTCTTGTTACTGACAAGCAGTACCGCATAGATAGGGTAAATTCTCTAGACTTGCTAGATGAGCGCAGGTAAAAAGAATTTGATCACCTCAAGGTATGTCAAGCACGTATGTCCAAAGGTTACAAAAAAAAGGTCAAATCATGCAAATTTGAAGTAGGAGATCTCGTCCACAAGGAGAATCCTAAAAACTAGCTTAACAGGGAGCAAAAAGGAAAGTTTGAACCTAACTGGCTAGGACCTTATGTTATCACTACTAATTTTGGGACTGAAGCTTATCAGTTGGCTACACCTGAGGGAGACGTTCTTCCAAATCCTATCAACACTCTACATTTGAAGTGGTTCTATGCTTAATGTTCAGCTAGAAGAGCATGTACAGTAAATAGTTCTTGCAAAATACCCAAAAACATTCAGAAAATTGATCCTGAAGAAATCCAAAAAAATAGTGGAAAAGATCCTACAAAAAGGGTATCCTTGGTGAAAACTTGGTAAACAGGTGCCTTGATACTACAAAAAAATTCAAAAATAGCAAAAAAATTGAAAAAGAGAAAAGTGTCTTGATGAGCACTTGGTAAAACAGGTATCTTGGTAGCAAAAAGCAAAAAAAAGAAAGAAAAAAGGTCTTGTCAAGTGGTGAAAACCTGGCAATCAGGCATCACTTATGTTCTGTGCTCCATCTATCAATACACTACTGACACAAGGCCTTCATAATTTTTCCTGTGTTCGTATGATGACTTCATCTTCCTAAATGACTATCTTATCCTCGCTTGGGATTTATCTATCTTTACGTCTTAGCAATAAGTCTTTCTGCACCGGGGGTATCTTTGCTAGCATAGTCAGTTGCGGTTGTTAGGTTGCTCTAGGATGGTTTGCCTCACGGACACAATGTTTCTTGATACATGCAAAACAATGTCACTTTCCAAAACAAGGGTGTCTTTTCAAAACATCACATATCCAGACATGACATTTACATTAACAGAGTTCCTACAAGACTATATTGGATCACAAACATGAATGGATTATCCTATCAATGCACAGACATGGAACACCATATTGCTTGTATTACAATTTTCTGATTGATGAATATTTACTGTGTTTGACATATGAATGAACAAGTACTACTTAAACACAGAGTTTGATATTGGTTTGATTATGATTCTTTCATGTCTTGATGATGTTTTCAACTAGGGGCATCTAAGTAATTATAAATTTTATTTGATTGATTCTCAATTGATAATTTATTATGTCTTCTTAGTTTCTCAATGACATCTGTGCAAAGACAAAGAGTCACAAGGATAGGGGGCATAATGTTTTCTTAATTTTCTGCGTATGGTGATTGTTCCAAATGATCCTATAAATTTCACCTAACTTGGATGTTTATGGTAAGAGCTGCCACTATGGGTGGATAGCCGCATATATCTCAATCTTCGTTATGTGTAAACTATAGTGAGTATGACACAATTTTCCTTGTTTGTTTTCCGATCCAGATTCTCACTAAGGTATACAAATCACAATGTACCCAAGGATATGAATTTTCAAGGTCATGGCAGGTCCAATATCTTGCCTTAAATCAGAATCTAGTATATTAAAAGGAAAGGTGACTATTTTGTTATCCTGGCTTCTATGCCTTGATGCCTAAGTCTATTTCTGGCATTTTAATAAAAAATAGTATTCATACTTTCATAATATCAATGGGTATTAGTGATGGTTGTGCTATCAGGTGGTATCCATTTAGAAAAGTGCCCAATGATGATGAAAATGTTGCAATATTTGCTAATCAGTGACAAGTCCTAAGAGTCTGCATATAGCTGCATTTAGAGCTTGAATGGTGCATTTATACAAGAATCACATCATAAGGAATTTTGTGCTCAAAAATGATTTCTATCTTCTTCTAACAATCAAGTTAATTACATCATCCATATTACTGATATCAAATATCATTGCACATTCATAAACATACATTTTACATTCATTGAAAAGAAGAAACTGGAAAATACAAAAATAAAGCATTCGTGTATTGCATTTTTTCATCCTAAAGTGCATTCATACATCTATTTGTCATAATCAAAAAATCAAAAGAAACATACATCTGCATTTTCACATAAGTATCATTTTATATCAGTAATAACTCAATCACATCCAATCATAAAATGATGTTATCATCTAAAAACTAACTCATCAAGAGGCCAATATATCATCACATGTGAAAAGATACATTTATCACATCTATGAAAGCAAAGGGAACTCATGAAACATGTCAGATCCAAGAAGCTGCATCAGATATATATATATCATCGTAACATGGTAAAGATCAAATATGGAACAATATGCATAAAGAGTGTCAGAGTATCAGTGAGCCAAAATGAATCAGATATACATGTATGAATGTCATATACAAAAGAGGGGATCTCAGCAGGATCCAGATATACAAATATAATCTCAAGATATACATGTCATAAAGATAGTACAAAAATCAACTCTATCCTGCCCCCTCTCCCTGGTTAGGAGGAGGAGGAGGAGGTGGTACAAAAGGCACTGCTAGAGGAGGCATGGCCCCCTTTGACTGCTGAGTCACTCATGAGAAGGAAGGTGCTCTCTGACCCTCTGGGACTGCTGCATGATACATGACATAATAGTATGTGGCCCTCTGTCCCTAATGGAATACTGTCTGAGCCTGTGCATCTCTCTCTGCTCTCAGCCACTCAAGTTGTATATCCCTATCCACTAGTAAGGCATCAGTAGTAGTAACTCTGGCCTCCAAAGCTGTAAGCCTGGCTCAGAGCTGCTCCCTCTCCTGCTCACATCTAGACAGTAGATCTCCATCTCTGCCTGCATCCTGCTCCTTGGACCTGTCCTTCCATCTATTTGGTGGTCTCTCCTGTGACCCCTGACACCTCTGTTGTGGCTACTCCCTGTAAGAAATGGACTTGTATCTCTCCTAGGGGCCACAAATCTAAATCTCTGGCATCTACCCTGCCCACTGCCACTGGCTCCACCTATATCAATAGCCTCACCACCACCTCCTCTATCATCTCCATCAAGACCATCATCAGGAGGAGGACGCCTACCATCTCTACCACCATCCCTGCCACCATCATGGCCTCCATGTCTGTCAGGAGCCTTGTCTCTCTGTGCACCTCCCCTACCCCTGATTGGTTGATCATTAGGATCATAATCTAAGGGCTCCTCTATACAAGGAATAATCTCCTTAGAAATAGTGAACCAAGGAAAAGGGTACTGAAGTCTCTCAGCAGCATATCCATCTGACACACCTACATCAGCTACATCCAACCGAAGATCCCAGTCTACTGCTACCATATCCCAAATCTCCTGGTGTGCTATCTCATATGTCAACTGTGCACCCCATAATGGTGTCTTGTCTCTGGTTTGGGCATATACAACAATATCCTTTGTCCTACCCTGTCGCTGACCATACTGCCTTAGCACTCTGGTAATCACGAACCAATCTATGACATATCTGGTCCTGCCGATAAGATATCAGATCTGACACAAATAAGGCACCTACCAGGAATCTGAGGTCCACACCTCACAATCTAAATATGGTCACCAAATGACCTCTATCATATCGTCGAATAAACAGTGCCAGTACTTAATCTTGCGTAGATGGGGCTGCTGAAGAAGACCTGCATACATATAAACATATGGCTGCTCTAGAGCCCTCTATCTGTCCACAATCGACCGTGTCACAGGGATGTGCTCCCAGGCCTAGATCTAGAGGATCATAATACCTATGGTCATGCTCCGTGTATAGTGGTAAACTATCTCATGTAGCTCTCTGTACATGTGGGCTAGGATACAGTTGTCCCAAGCAAATTGCCGACGGTGGGTGACCATCTGCTCTATCATGTCTACCCATCCAACCATAAATCCATGCTGGCCCCTATCAGGCATCAGGATGCCACCTACTAGACCTGCTAAATAAATAGATAAATGATCATAATGATCGACCATGTAATCCCAAGATAGATATCTCCGGTCTATGGTGTCATCCTGGAAATAGCTCCGTGCAGCACCAATCACCATGGCTGCCATTGACTCAAATTGTACCTCATGACCAATCATCAATACACAAAATATCCTCCAGACACCCTCAGGAGTCACTGTGATCTCTCTAGTAGGTAAATGAAAGGTGTTGTGCTCTGAATGCCATCTCTCAGCAAGAGAAGTCAACAACCCATGGTTTACCCTGATCTTGGGTAAACCCATCAATGAGTGCAATCCACATCAGATCATGGTAGTATTCTCATCATCTGACAACCATCCAAACAATGCAAGTACACATGCAGGGTAAGTGCCGCGAAAAGAGACTACCTCAAACTAGGTCTGTTTTGGACAAAAATGACAATACGTCAGTATCCTATCTACAAAGGGGCAGACTCCTAATCAACTAAGTAATTCTAAGTTTGCAGCACGCAAATAAGTCAGAAAGATTGAAATTCTAAGTCTCTTAACCAGATATGATTCTGAAATAGAAAGATGTGAGCCAGTCTGCCAGATGCGATCCTAGAAATACAGGATGCGACTGAGTTCACAGGATGCGATCCTAAATGCGCGATGTGACCCTGAGCAAATAGGATGCAACGCACTAATGGGTTTTCACTGAAAACATGACAAAAACAATGAAACTAGATGCGATCTGGGAAATACCGGATGCGATGCAGGAATCCAAAAAAATTGGATGTGATCTGGGAAAAACCAAATGTGACACGGGATTCACAGGTTGCGATCCAGAATCCCGGATGTGATTTAAAATTGCAAGGGCTGTAAAAGCCACAAAAATGCATAAAATTGAAAATTGCAAAATTCACAGGGTAGTTTATCAAGCACTTACTGGCGGTGGGTAGTTGGCTGGACACTGATGTCGACAGCTCATCTTGAAATGGTACTTCCTCATAGGGACTACCATCTTCTCTGCAGAGCTCTCTGAATTACTATGGCTGAAAGTGAAAATGAATAGTGAAATGGTAATTTTGGAGGCTTATATGGGTCTTTTGAGACATTTAGGAGTTCCGAAACTCCTCCCAGACAACTACAACTTCATTTTTGTTCTCTTTCTGATCAATCGGGAACCAAATCGAAGGTGCCTAAGATGTTTTTAGTAGCATGGTACCATTTTTGCGGTAGTTCTAAAAATCGCAGATTTGCTTCATTTGTTCGTAACATCGGTCAATACTACACATTTTATCATCCATCTTGGTCTAACATCATTTTATCAGTCTTATCACTCCCATTTTCACGTAATTAACTTGGTAATCATGTGTTTATTTTTAAACACACCTTCTTTCCTTCACTTCTTCGACTCCATTCTTTCTTGTCCTAACCACTTCCTCAAGTGATACGTTCTTTCAACTGAGGGATTTTATTCTTTTCCTTCAATTTTGTTCCCAAGGGGGCATGATCACACTATCATCAATTAAATTTTTTCTTGAAACATCAAAATGACTTCATTATCAAATAAACTAGGGGCATAACAGTTTCCTTGACTAAAGTCAGAACTATTGGATAGAAAGCTTTGGTTCTCATAAGCTGGATATCTTGTGTTTCCTCATTTTTTTAAAAGATTTTTATTAAGCTCCTGGCAGCTTCATACTGGCTTTTTGGACGACAACCAAGTTCAGAATCAGTATTATCAATCTTTGGATGACAACCAAGTTCAGAATTGGTACCTTTAAAATATTTTATTAATTTTTGGATGACAACCAAGTTCAAAATCAATTTTATTAGTTTTGTTCGATCAAGTGCGAGACTGATCTCATCAACATTTTGTTTGACAACCAAGAATGGAATTCTCAATCTTTCTGAAGTCAAAATCAAAAACTTTCTTTGAATCAATGCGCTGCTCGTACATCAATTCAAAGAGGGGAAAATGTAACCACCTGAATTTGGTCTATTCCAACTATGGACCCTATTTTCCCTAAGTGTGATCATGCCCTCGATTATGTCCAAACGACCCTGTTACTGCTTGACATAATTCTTTGAATCAATTTAATGTCCTAGGTGATTTTTATCATTGAATTATATTAACTATTATAGCCATATGATTTAAATCAATTCAAACCAATTAAATCAAATCAAAATCAAACATGGCTATGGTATTTAATTATAAAGGAATTAAATAAGTCCCTAAATCAATTACCCACTTGCAAAATAACCCATTCCCCTAGCCTATTTAATTTAATTAAAATGGCTATAGTCCCTAATTATTGAAAAGCAATAAAAAGCTTAAATAATTAATTCCTATATTTTTAAAATGAATTAAATAATTTTAATTCATTTAATTAATATTCTCCTAAACCCCAACCTAACCTATCTCAACCACTTCTACCCTGGGTTCTAATCCTTCTCAACCCATTCACCCTTGCTAATCTAATCCTAATCCTAATTCTAACCCTAACCCACCTCCTAATGTTGTCACATTCCATTAAGGAATGATTAACAACTCCACCCACTTGAGAAAGTCAAGGA
>MU225568.1:531890-551578 GCA_018584345.1 Thuja plicata
TTCATCTATTATTGAAAATGCATTGTTATGCTATTAGATTAATCTTAGAACTCATATTTCACTTCATAGTTCATGCTTTTACATTGTTGTTATCTCCATTCTTAGAGTTAGAATGCATGTTTTCTCACCATTTAGCTTGTTTTAAACTAAAATCCTTCATGCTAAGTCTTATATGTCACTGATAGTAGCATAATCTGAGGGCTATGATGTTACTAATCACACTCTTCTTAGTTAGAAGGTAATAGGTCGATATTAGTTGGTTTTATATGCTTATCTAACCTTTTTGAGCTAATGGAATGATCTATTGAAGTGTTGCATCTCTCTTATCAGGTACAAAATATACACACACATGAACAAGGACTAAGGAAGCTCCCCAAGACATGCCAACATGGCCAAGAGGATGAAGGAAGATAGGGCACCAAAGACACAGATGGAGGCACAATCTCTAAGGAGATGGCATATCACCTCTCAGAGCGCACTAGAATGAAATAGAATTTGTTGTGATTTTTCAATCATTTCTCTATTGGAGAATATCCCTCTTGAAATATTTCCACTAGGTCTTGCATTTTTTTATTTTTTTAATATTAAAATATAGAAAAATAAGGGCATTGTCCCTTACAAAGATAAACTTAAAAGGCCATTTACAACAAGGTCAATAACTAACCATTAACAAGACACTAGCATAATATCTAGTATTCCACATCAAGAGTGGATAAAAAAATCACCCACAATGTGGGGAGGAGAATGAGAAATTTAAGGATAATCTCTCCTTTTCCAATGAACAACCATCTAGAAAATATTATCATTAGGATCCCCACCATGAGGGGGAGGAAGTGGGGAAATCCTCTTTGTGAGATTTTCACCATAAGGGGAAGAGAATTGACAAGGTTACACATTGTCATCCAAAGACACAAGTAGAGTAGGAGAAATATACAAAGAAGGGTCCACATGGCTAGAGGGGGCCACTCTAGCAACAAGGGGTGGAGTAGGATCCAATAGATCTGAGAATGCCAAATCAATAATATGAGAATCATCCTAAGGGGAGTCATTATTATCCTGTGAAGAATCATCAAAGGAAGATTTAGAATCAAGGAAAATCAAATGATCATCATTAACATCATTCCACCAAATGGGGACACCTTTACAAGGTGAGAGAGAACAATTTGTTACCAAATGACCAATAGAGAAGCACTTACAACATTGAAAAGGGATACCCTCATAATCCAATGGTTGAGCCCATGGCCTATCCCTAACCATAAGAACCACATCCATAGGAAGAGGTGTGGAGATTTTAATGTCAACAAAAATTCCCACAAAGGTAGAGATACCCATGGAGGCCATGGTATCATCCACCTTTATGAAATGATTAGTAGAGTTGTCGATGACCTTGAAACGAGAATTATCCCAAAAATGGAGAATAAGTTTGGAAAGACAAACCCACACTGATTCATTTAGTAAGAGGGTTGAAGGAAATTGTCTAGGGTTTGGCCAAAAGAGAGCGAGTCCTCAAAACCCATAAATTTCTCATCACTAGATACCAATCATCAAAAGAAAGAAAAGAAGGGTCTCTAAGAATCTCTCACCCAATAATGAAGATCTAGAAGAGAAGGTAAAAAATAAAAAATCTACAAACCAAACTGAAATGTTGTTAGAATCCCACATTATCCTCAACATCAAGGAAAAAATTACCATAAGGGAGGTCTTGGCACAAGTAAGAGGTTGAGATTTAACCTTTGGAGGAAAAGTAGTAGATCTAGAAACATGAGAAAAGCTTTGCCCATCAATGTATAGAAAGAGGATTTGGGGGGATCCCAGATTCACAATATCAGTAGGTAGTAATAGGTATGCTAAAAGAGTGCCCAGGTAGCCCTCTAGAGGAAACCCCACACCATAAATAACAATGGTGCTTGATTATAAGATAGGGAAACCCTCAAAAAATATAGGCTTCAAAATCCCATGACCACCAATTCCATGAGGTGGAACAGAGGAAGAAGACCCCAATAGCTATCTAGTGTCAAAATCCATGACATACACAAGAATCATATCTCCTATAGAGGCACCATGAGTCCCAAACACATGCTTGGGTAGCACAGAGGAGAAAATTTCAAAGTGTCAACAACCATTGGAGGTACCATTGAAGGCATAATGCATAACATAGAACAAAGAGATTCAAAAAGTTTCTTGCATTTTATTGTTTACTTTCCTATCAAGAAAATGTTTCATGAAAATTATCAATTTATAGTTATCCTTCAAATATTAAGAAACATAAATTGATGTGTGTCATCCAAGGCCTAAATTTGATGGGTGTGAAGTTGTATTTAGCCATTTTCCTACATATTTTAGATCTATTATTATATATTATATTTAGGCCATTCTTGTTTCTCTTTGTAGGTTCCTTGTAAGCAATAGAAAAGCTCATTTTTGCTCTCCCTTGATAGTTCACAATCTCATTTTTATGAGACAATGCAAGAAGTGCTTGCGACAAGTTAATAATCTCTTGTATGATAAGGTACAAATTTTAATTTATTAACTAGGGAAAGTACTTAGTCTTAAAATAACCTATAAACTCACTGTGATGAGAATCCCATAAACCCCTATGTAGTTGGAATTTGAGGGAATGAATTTTTAATTCACAATGTTACACCTAGGACTTGCATTTGATTGTTGACTTTCCTATCAAGCAAAATTTTCATGACAATTATCATTTCATAGTTACCCTTCAAATATTAAAAAATATCTTATTAAAAAATTACATACACAAAATATATATGTGTAATTAGGGAAATAAGGATATGTAGTACCTGTAATAAAAACAAAATCTCAACCACAAAGAGATCTATTAGGCAGTTAGTATTCCCAATACCAAGAAAGAAAGCAATATAAACAACAAGCATAACCGATTAATCAATATGAAATCATTTCAACACAATGAATATGAAAACCATCTAGTCCTTCCTTGTTGTTCTCCTCTTTTCAATGTGGGCTCTCATAAATTAGTTCTCAATTTGTTAACAAATTAAGAGAATTAGCTCTCTATTAATAAGAATTTTGGGGTTCCAATCAGGTTTCGATGATTGATTTCCTATGATTGAAGAGTTAAATTCAGAGTTAGTAGGAGTTCAGCTTAATTGATTTATTTGTTAACAAGATAGATTGATCTGTCAGCAAAATAGATTGAGGAGTTGACTAAATTTATTGAAGACTTAACTGATGAGGTGGAATAGAAGACTAAATAGATTGATTAGTCAGGAGAGACAATTGTTGAGTTAGGAATTCTGACTGAGAAGTTAACTGAAACTCATATGAGTTAGAATTGGAAGGATAAATATGATTAAATAAATAAAATAATTTATTTATTTGCACATGTGGAGATATATAAATAAATAATTATTTATTTATTTATTTATTTTTAGAGGAATAATTAGTTTAATTAAATAAATATTTTTAATTTAATCATGAGTGAGAAATTGATTTAATTATGACATAAATGTAATAATAATAAGAAGAAAGCATTAATTTAATAATATGTTTATTTAATTAAATATAATGACATAGGGAATAATTAAATAACGTTAATTATTTAATTACTTTATAGATAAATAATTGATTAGACATTTAATAATTAAGCAATTAATAAAAATCACTTAATTATGAAATTATAGGGAAATGATGATTTTAAATTTAGAAAAGAGTAAAAAGACACAAATTGATTAAATAATAAAGATTATTTAATAATTGAAGAGGGATGTTAGTAATGTTATTACGTTAGAGCAATATTGCATTTTTAAGTGTTTACATTTTCCCCTCTTCTATATAATGCGTTGTTGAGAGTTATTTAAAATAATATTTAATAAAATATGCTCGAATATGCCCTTGTGAAAAAGCGTCAGTAACTTTATTATGGTTCCCCCTCAAAGAAATGAGCAAAAAATATGATGGAGGGCTCATTTTGTTGATATTATGACTAGGATCACAACGCAACTTAAAGATCGGAAAAGAGGTCATACACAAAAGTTATGGACTTGGGAAGGTGAAAAACATCGTGACTAATAGACATGCATTGTGTGAACCTCCATCGAGATAGGGTTGGGGGTATAAATAGAAATTTGGGTTCATTTTTCAAAGTTATTGTGCACATTTAGCTTTTGGAGAACTAGGAGTGGAAGGAGCAGTTTCTAAGCGTGTGGAGAGGGATAGAGGCTTACGAGGATGAATTTACACATCAACAATCAAGTTAGGACATATCAATGTCCAACTGAATTTTTCCTCATTTTTTTGTTCTATGTTGTAGGTTAGATTAGATAAATCTAGGTTAGAACGCCGCACATGTAGGGTGAAAATGCTACAAATGAAGGGTTAAAATGACACATATGAATTGTTAGGAATTAGACTCAGTTGCATAATCAAGCTGCACTTGCATTGTTAGGAAGACACTGACGAGCAGTGTGATCGATGCATAAATAGTGTGTGGTCAAAGCTTATGCTATACGAGATCAATGCACTTGAAAAGAACTAGTGATGCACTTGTTAGATGGTAAAGACACAAATGAATGACATTTATGGTTTTTTATTTAATGGAAAATACAAAATGAATGTTATATTTATTTTTTCAAATGTATGCAAGTTTAATTAATGCATGGATAATATTTGGTACATAATAGTAAATGAATGAATTTATTTTTATTTTATGTGAATGTCATATTTGATAGATAGAATATAGACTTAGAGACATGTTGTTAGCACAAAATATATTTGCATAGGATCTGACTAGGAAACTATATTGGACTTATAAATTAGGGATGATGTCTTGATTACTCAAGAGAATCATCCTCCTTTATTAGCTTATAGATGTAGAATGGGTGATGAGGAGAAAGAACATTTGGATATCTTGGGGTTATTGCATGTGACACCGATGCCCAAGATTATGGAAATCATGGGTTTAGTTACTGCTTTATGCGAGCGATGGAATTCAAAGACATCCTCCTTCCACTCTCCTACTGGGGAGTGAAAAATCATGTTAGAGGATGTGTATAGGATATTGCAGATCCCTATTCAGGAGGAGAGGGTTGCATACTATGTTAAGATAGGGAGAGTAGATTTATGTGACTTTCTTGATTGCACGATAAAGGATTTGAGTTCTAGGAGGTATGCCATTAGGTGGGAATACATGGTGGGTTATGATTCAGATTTGATGATGCTTTGTGGAGTTGTAGTGGGTGTTTTGGTTCCAGATAAGTGAGGTCATGAGTTACCTATTGGTTGGAGAGAGACTGTGTTGGATATGTGGTTGAGAGGGACACTATTTTCTTGGGGGCCATGCATTTTGGCCATGTTATATCGCTTGTTACATGAGATTTCATATCATCAAGGGTAGAGTTTGGGATGCATGGCCACACTTTTACAGGTGTGGTCTTTTGAGAACATTATTGTATTTCATCTGGTTTTCAATCTAGTCCAGTGATATAGCCAATCCAGCTGTATGTACTACTATGATGAAGTGGTTCATAGGCATATGGGTCATGTGAGATAATGGAGATAGTTTCTTGACACATTGAGGGAGTGTATATGGAGACCCTATATTGTATTCCCTGTGTGGGATGGTGAGGATGATCACCTATTGTTTTTTGATACGAGAGATATCTAATTGGTTGGTATCTCCAACATGCGAGGATAATTGATATTCAACTACCATATAGGGCATTGAGATAATATGGTGAGAGATATATAGTGCCAAGGGATCAGGTCAATTTGCATGATATGTGAGGGATATCAAAGGCTGGGGACCATTGGTTTGCATAGTAATAATAGTGGCATAGTTTAGCGTGTTAGCTCCTATGAGATGGGATTGGCAATTGATGACTGTAGATGCAGGGACTACGATAGAGTATGATGCATGGTGGGATACCTACATGCCTATTCCTTAATTGGATCCAACTATACCAGTGCCTTGATAGATGAGACAATGTATTAGATTTCCCTTGATTATACATGGTATATGAGGTTAGAGAGGGGCCAGACATGGAGGGAGGGATGGTGGTAGAGATAGTGGAGATGGTGGTAGATGGGGAGGAGGGAGATATGAAGGAAACGGAGGTAGAGGTGATGGTGATGATGGTGGAGATGGTGGCTGATAGTGAGGAGGGAGAGAAAGAGGAGGAGGAGGTAGATGTGATGGTGATGATGATGGATATGGTGGGGGAAGAGATGACTGAGGTGGTGGAGGGGTTACTATTAGAGTTTCCCCATTTATTCCTCCTGGTAGCATGCCAATATTACCCTTAGCTAGAGGGGGTGGTGATACAGATGTGGATACATGACCAGTAGCAACTTAGAGGAGACCACAAGAAACAATAGTGATAATTTATCTAGCAATGATGAGGATATAGAGCAGGAAAAAATAGGATATACTACTGATTTGATGGATGCATCCATGGGTAGAGATGATTCCATACTTATGTATGTGGTGATGGGGGGATTTGATGACCCACTGCAGGAATTTTGAGATTAGGAGGAGATATTTTTGATATAGATAGTGCAGATATTGATAGTCTCAAACAACATTGTCAAGATTTGTAGAGTGAGTACAATGGAATGTGGAGGATGGTGACATGAGAAGAGGCTAGGGCTATGGAGGTAGATAGTAGGGATAGAAAGAAAGATACAAAGAGCTATTGGTATGCCAAGAGACTGACTATCCTAGAGAGGAGGAGGATGGGGAGGATGGAGTGGGATATTGATGCAGTGAGGAAAAGGAGGGTCCAAGAATGGATAGTACAAACCATGATGCAATCAAAAAACACCACAGAAACACACAACAACAAAAATAGCAAAAATATGAAATTTTATTCATAAAGCAACTAATTACATTTAACCTGTCAGGCTGTAAGGCCTTCTCAGTTACAACCAAGTAAAAAGAAAATAAAAGTTCTACAAGATCCCTCAAGATCCAACTTAACCTCAACCCTAGCTAGCCAGATCTGCAACAATAGGTCACAAAATCTAATGGAAACCTCCAAGAAGATCTAAACTGGTTCCCATAGGCCTCCAAGTAATCTTCTATTTCTAAGCTTGAGCCACTAGCTCTTCTCACAAACTCCCAACTCTAGATTCCAACTTGAATATCTTCTAGTCTATGCTTACAACCTTATTTTCACAACCTCCTCCTACAATTATACCCCATACCCTCCTTAAATACTAGCATGGCCACAAATTAGCATGTTGAAAAATAAACCCTTACATTAATTACATATTCAATCCACAAGTCAACCTGCAAATAAACATTAAATGACCTAGCTGACCATTCCAACCCACTAAATGCACATAGGATAAATATCCAAGACCAAAATAGGTCCATACACATCCCCATGATCAATCCACATTATGATCACACGCTACCAAAATTAAATGCACCAAGTCAACATCCCAAATACGTAAGCACACCAGTCTATCAACCACACTACCGAGTGCTAGAGGAACTACTGAGCACTAGACTGCCAAACTCCTAAACACAAGAAGATTCTGAGAACCCAAACATTACTAATTCCCTCAGCCAACACATGTCAAGCAACACTGAAGCTGAGTACCACTATGTGCCAAGCCCTTTAGTGATTAAGAGACACCACTCCAACCAAGAAACATTGATCCAACTAAGATCAAAATACACCAACATCCAGGATTGCCAACTACCCCATGTGTGAAAAGATGTTCTTAAACTCTGGAAGAACATCTTATGGGATTCAACATATAAATCCTAAACTGGTTCTTCACATACATGTCCTCCAAGTCTTCAACACTCTTACACTAGATCCACTTCTACTTCCTTTTCCTTCTCAAGTCTTTCCTTGACACTTCACAGTTCTTTTCTCCATACTGATCTCTAACCCTTTCAAAATCCTTCAAATCAACTCATCTCCCAAAGACAAGGTTCCTCCTACCAATTTATTCATTCTATAAAGGCATTAGTGAAAACTTCCTGCCATCCTTCTCAATAGAAAACACATTCTTAACACAATCATGCACAACCCTGAAATCATACTGCCAAGGATTACCGAGCACTATGTGACAACTACTCATGTCCATAATATCACACAACACTTGATCCTTATGCTGACCAATCTGAAAGTCAACAAGACATTAATCCCTCACTTCCAAAGTATGTACATCTTGTAACCAACCAATCCTATAAGGACAAGGATGTCTCACTCTTTTCAAACCAAGTTTCTGAACCATCTCCTTAGCTATAAGGTTATCAATACTACCACCATCCAAAATCACATTCCAAAGTTTATGAGTAGACTTATAATGAGTTCTGAAAAAGCTACTCCTTTGAAAAGGTTCCAGTACTTTCTTACCAAACAGTACTCTCCAAGCCAACAAACTGTCTCCTCCTTGTTTAGGTTCATTTGGAAAATCTTCAGCCTCATTCACCACAGCAGTTCTTTGGTCATAATTCCTCTGGGGACATTCAAAATATTTATGTCCTTATTCACCACAACAAAAACAATTACCCTTAAAGGAAACCATACCTGTCCTTTTCCTCAGCTCAACAGGTTTTGGTTCATCTTCAGCAGTTGGCTTATCCTTGACCAAGTGATCTTGTCTCTCCTTCCCCTTGGATCCACCTTGATGTTTTCTTTTTAACTTATCTTCTACCTTCAAAGAATGCTGATAAGAATCCTCAACCAAATCAATCTTCAACATACCAATCTCATCCTGAATATTGAATCTCAAAACATTAACATACCGAGATACCTTCTCCTTGGAAAGTTCTCTATGACTAGACCAAATAGTCAACTTATAGAATTTGTTGGTATAATCCCTCATAGTCAAATCATTCTATTTCATATTCTAAAACCTCTTAAACAACTCATGTTCATAGTCAGAAGGTATGAACTTAGCCTTTAACTTAGTCACCATCAATCTCCATCTAGTGATCTTCAGTTCACCTTCTTCTTCTTTGTCTCTCTGCAATTCCTTCCACCAAAGGGCAGCATGTCCTTTCAGCTTAGTCTATGCCAACCTTACCCTAAGTGGATCATCAATATACTCTAACTTAAAGTAGTCTTCCAATTCACCAATCCAATCAATCAAGTCTTCAGGATTCAAAGTAACTGAGAAATTAGAAACATCCATCTTATTCTTTAACTTCATCCGAGTGCCAGATCTGTCCAACTGACCAGCTCAATCATCCATAGATCTTTCCACATGGTTAGTTCTATCCTCTCCACTAGATATAACAACTTTAAAGTATTCAACATCTTCCTCATAACCATCCTTAGTGCCCACATTCTGAGGTACACCAGCCATAGATCTTATGATCTTAGTGATCATGTCATTCTTCATCAATTCCATCTTAGATCTAAATTTTGATTTAACTTTCTCTATAACCCTCAAATCCACAACATCACAGAGATCTGCAATTTCCCTAGGGTCCAATATTCTTGGAGGAATCTTCCAAGTTCTTCTAAAACTCAAGGAAACAAATCACTGACTCCAACCTTAAGGTCCTGGTGCAAATTGCCTCACCTTCGACGATCTATCCACACACTCAGGAGATTCAAGCTCTAATACCACTTAAAGAAGTGAAGAAAAAGAGGGTCCAAGAATAGTCATTCCAAACCCTCATGCAATCAAAGAAACACCATAGAAATACACAACAAAAATAACAAAAATATAAAATATTATTCATAAAACAATTGATTACATGAAATATGTCAAGCTGTAAGGCCTTCCCGGTTACAACCAATTAAAAAGAAAATAACAGTTCTACAAGATCCCTCAAGATCCAACTTAACCTCAACCCTAGCTAGCCCAATATGAAACAATAGGTCACATCAATCTGATAGAAACCTTTAGGAAGATCTGAACTTGTGCCCACAAGCCTCCAAACGATCTTCTATTTCTAAGCCTCAGCCACTAGTTCTGCTCACAAACTCCCAACTCCAGATTCCAACTTGAATCTTTGATAATCTACATTTACAACCTTCTTTTCACAACCTCCTCCTACAATTATACCCCATACCCTCCTTAAGTACTAGCACAGCCACAAGTTAGTCTGTTGTAAAATGAATCCTTACATTAATTACATATTTAAGCCACAAGTTGGCCTACAAAAAGACCCTAAATGACCCAGTCGGCCAATCCAACGCACTAAATGCACATAGAATAAAGATCCAAGAGCCAAATAGGTCCATACACATCCCCATGGTCGATCCAAATTACGATCACATGTTACCAAAATTAAATGGACCAAGTTAGCCTCCTAGATCCACAAGCACAATAGTTGGCCAACCAAACTACTGAGTGCCAGAGGAACTGCCAAGCACCAGACTGCCAAAATGCCAAGCACCAGAAGATACCAACCACCCAAACATTTCTAAGCCCCTCAGAAAACACATGCTGAGAAACATGAAAGATGAGAACCACTATGTACCGATCTCTTCAATGATCGAGTGACACCACTCCAATTGAGCAACATTCATCCAACTAAGATCAAAACACACCAACATGCAGGATTTCCAACTACCCCAGGATGCTCCTACATCAGATATGGATACAGAGAAAGAAAACATGAGGATGAAGATACATGCAACTGAGACTAGAGCTTAGGCAGTAGGGGATATAGTTCAGGAAGTAGAGACTAAGGAGGGGGATTTTATTGCGAGTGTACATGATGCCACAACATAGTAGCTGATTGAAAAGCTTCTGTAGGTGGGTAAAAATTATTGTAGATAGGCCTGATATATGTAGAGGGAGATAAAATATTAGTGAGGGGATTATGAGAAGGTTGTACTTATTGTACAAAGGATTCCTAGTTAAACCACCTCTCATCGGTCTAAATAGACGCAAAGATTATAGGGCAGTGATGCAGTGATGCATTGTGGTAGAGCATCACCATCAGTGGAAGGTTCTCCCCTGGGACATACTGGGGCTAGGACTTCAACTTCGGTACCACCTAGGCCTTGTGGACCAAAGGGCGGAGATAGTTTCAGTTGATATATAGACACATTTTCATATATTTTGTGAGCTTGCGAGCTCTCCTTATGATACTGTACCATGATAATTTTTGAGTTATATATATGATGAAATTTTGGTGGCCCTATATGATGTGGATGTGATCTATTTTATGCTTCATGTGATGCACATGTGTTCTATGATGATATGATTTATATGATGTCCATGAGATGTCATGATTTATGATATGCTCCTAGTTTATTTTTATGTATGCATTTCCTATATGATATGATGTCATTCACTTAATTGTTTTGCATTCTCATATACATTTTACATGATTTGAGTAGATGTGATGCAAATTAGATGATATACTATGCTAAATGAGTTAATTTTTTATATGATTTTATGTGATGGATGGATGCATGATGATATGTACTATATGTATGATTTATGATGTATGTAGACTAACATGCTTCTGGATGCAAGATGTTGTATTTTTTTGTATCCTGATACTTTATCTTAAGGAATAGTTGGGAATCATAGAGAGAATTGTAAGTAATGATAGTTAGGAGACGAGAAAAAGAGAATGAGTCTTGATTGAAACCTAAAATTATTTTATCTAGCTTTGAATTCCAATTTATTTGAGCAATTTATTTCATCATTAAGTTACTTTAATTATAGAAAAATTGAATATCATCATACCCTAATATTAATAATATAGGCATGATTATCTTTTTGCATTCCAACATGGACTTTGAATAGAGAAGTAATGTGGATGATCCATCTAGGTCAGGTGTTAAGAGTAGAGGTATGTGCAGAATATCATAACCAAATTATCTATTGCAACATGCTTTTTAATTAGATATCAAATGTAGAATTGAAGGCTCTTACCGTAGATACCCAAAACACTCTTTTAAGACTTCATGGAAAACATCCCACAAACAACAGAAAAAGAAAAATAAGTCATGAACCATCTTGTCATCTCTAATCACCGTGGAATCATGAAGATGCATAGGAACATGACTTTACAAAAATAAAGACATAATAAGACCAAATTGACTCAACAAGCAAGCAACCATAATGATTATGTGTCTTCATTTTTGTAGTAGTTTGGACATTAATTTTTGGCATTTTGGTGATGTCTAGTTTTAAGAATCAGGTGCCCCATATAAGACTACCTTATCTAATTTTGAGTGTTCCTCCCCTTGTCTAAGACAACATGAATTTTTGACAAAATAATTTTCTATGGGAATTGGTTGATAGATAAGAAAGTGTGATCAGTTCGGCTAAGCACTTGTTGATTAGTTTGACTATTTTCACTTGGTTCCGTTGAAGTTCAAACTTACTGTATGACGTCGTTCATTGATTGTTTGAAATGAAAAAGAATTGGTTTATATACAAATGAGATTTATTGAAGAATTTTCTTGTTTGTCTTTGACAAATTTTCAAGACATTTTGCAAATGTTTTTGGAGTTTTCTCATGATGTTTTTGCAATGTTTTTGAATATTTTGAAGGAATTTTTTAATTTTTAGGGTTTTTAAAAACATTTTTCAATATTTTTGGTCCTTTTTAGGGCTTGATGGATCATGACATCGGGGTGCCCCCAATTATAAAATAATGGGCAATGTATTTTGAAGTGGCCATGGTGGAATAATTTTGTATTTAATATGAGATAATAGGACAAGGACAATTGACAAATTTCAAGCACGACAAATTTTACTGTAGAATAATGAGGTAAGATGACAAGTGACATCAAGTTGGAATTATGATAGCTGGTAGAGAAATTATCTTTATACATGGTTCTAGATTTCCTTGTTTCACCATGGTACTTACCCAAGGCAAAATAAAATTGGTTTTCACCATAGGATAAATTTATTTCTCTTGTATTTCTATTTTGTGTCACCGAACACACTTGATTGCTAGATTTTTGCCAAGGTAACATTTTTTTCTCTTTTTGGTTTTTAATTATTTTTGAAATAGGTCTACTCTAAGAGATATGAATAGTACTTGTGAAAATGCAAGATATTGATGGGGTCTGATAGAGGATATCCCTCTAATGTGGATATTTTCTATGCTCCAGATCCATAAACTGATGTTATGATGTAAGGACCCAACCAATTTGGTTCAAACTTACCTAGTTTTTCTCTTTCCATTTGATTTTTCTGATTTTCCATTAAAAGTAGGTAACCAAATTCAAAATATGGGTTTGATATTTTTGTTGTATCTTTTCCTGAGACATTGTTGACATTCTTGTAAATGTGTTAGTTCATGTTGTCTCTTTTCATCGAGAAACTCTAGCTCTTATAGTTGAGATACTCAGTATTCCGCAGCTGAAATGATGTGCTAAAGTGATACACACAATGATGTGATCTCAACCTCTATTGACAAGATAGATTCAATACAATATACTAGTGAGTATGGAGTGGCTCTTTTGGGAGTACATGAACTAGTGTGGTATGCCCATAAGGAAGGGTGGCTCTTGAGGGAGTACATGAACTAGTGCGGTATGGCCATAAGGTGGGGTTGAGTTGAAGGTTCTAGTTGTAATGCCCACCCTAGTATCTTGATATTTGGCATATAAATGATTTCTATATTGAGCATTATGGACTCTATGTTTTGTTTATTTTGATTAGTTGATGAGACATTATGAGTACATGTTTGGATAATTAAGCTATTTTTATGGAAGATAGAAAATGATTTAAAAGTTTTATTCAGGACATATTGTTCATATATTTCATTGTATTGTTTATAAAGATGATTCATTTCTTAATTTACATTATGGAGTAATGATTATTTTTGGAGCTAACCATACTAATCCAATTATGCTTTGATATTGATGCTATCTGATGTGTTTGTGGGATGAGGAGAGGTAGTTGTAGTTACTTCTATAGGAGATCTACATGATGTCACACTCTCCTTCCTTGTTTGAAACTGCTTGTATATTTATATATATGTATAGATGTTTCTCTCAACTTGGTGATATAGGATGCAGATACCATGCATTGACTTCACCTGGCTCCACAGGTCTGAGCGTGCCTTAAAAATCCTCAAACGTTGTTGTGTGGAGATATTTCCAAGGCACTCTCAAGGAAACCTTGTTGACTTAGGTTCCTATTTAGGAAGTCACCTCAATTGGGGGGTGGAACTTCACAAGTTTCATATGGTTGGGTGGAAAATATCTTTTCTCTTTGAGGTACTTTTTGTGGTTTGTGTCTTGGCTTGGATTCAAATTTATTTAGTGATAAATATTTCCTTTAAAATTTTCTTGTACTCCTATCTATTATAAATCAAGATGTAGAGATCTATTGTAATCCCTTGAGTAATTTGATGTAATTGTATTGAAGATTAAAGAAAAAGAAATGTAATTTGGGAAGGGTAGCTTTAGGGACACCAAGGGGAATATTTATTTGGAAATAAGAAAGTTGTAATAAAGGAATGTGATTGTGTATCTTATATCCTTTCTCTCTTGAATATTGAAATGAAAACTTAAATTAAGAGTTATATGTTTTGGAAATACAAGTGAATTATGTGTAGGCAAGGTTAACTAGAAAATAAATTAAAGGAAAGGGTAAATGTGTTTAGAAGTATCATGTTATTTATTTTTGTCTCCTTTCTAAAATCTAAATACGATGCAAATTAGGAAAGTAAATGAATTCATTAAGGTAGTTAATATAATTAGTGGTTTTTATATTCATGAAAAACAATAAAAGGAACCTTTAAGGACATGTTCATATTCATAATTGCTAAAATAGTTCTTAGTAACATTTAAAAAAAATAAAATTAGTAGCTATCTTTGTACTTCAGACCTGGTCCTTATGGGTTCCCTGGAGGGGACACTACATTTAGGAATAGAAGAAAATTTTAAAGGAAATCTTCATCACGGAATAAATCTGAATCCAAGCCAAGACACAAACCACGAACAATATCTCAAAGATATTTTCCACCCAACCATGTGAAACTTGTGAAGTTCCACCTCTCATACTAGGAGATAGAACCAAAGTACTCTCAAGGCCTAAGGAAATCTAAGGAAAAATAACCATGTAATCAAATACCAAAAGAGAAGAAAATAACATAATCAACAAAGCACCACCATACTATGCACCAAAGGTTTAGGTTCTAGAATACTGGCTAGGTGAGTGTCATCACACAACCTATGCATTGAGATCCTCCCTGGCAACCATGTAACACTGGTCCCCTCTCAAAGTTTAAGGATCTACCCTGGAAATTTCCCATGGTGTTGGTACTCCAACATGTCTATGTGGACTTAACCATTAAATATATATATTTCATTATCTTTTGAAACCCCCCTCCCAGGTTAATTTTATGTTATCACTTATTTACAAACTCACTCATAGGATTCCCCAACAACCAATTTGGGTTTGGACACCTATAGTGAGTCACTCACCTAGGGTATCTAGTTCCCTACCCCCAAAAAATACCAAAATAAAAGAAAAAATTTCAAAATTCTCTGATTCATATGTAAAAGAAACTCTCTTGTGTACTCAAACCCTTAGGATGAGTCCTAATCCTTCAACTGTGAACAATATAAGGAAGATAACAAGGATTCCATACAAAAGACATACTATGAACAACTTATTCTTCTACCATCTACAATATATTTAACATTCAAATAGGAACAAGGAAGTAGACAGAGGACAAGATCAAACTGGAAGATGTAGCCCAAAATAAATAGAACAAAGCAATTGACAAAACATTTCAAAAACCTGCATAAACATAAGGTAACCATTTGCATAACTTCCCAAAAAATCCTAAAAAAACATACCTAAACTCCCTAAACTTCCCTAAAACCTAAATACACAAAGGAAGGCATCCTATACACCTAAAAAGTAACCATAACCTTCCCAGAGAGAGTTAAAGGAAATTATATCATCATCTAACATCATTCTTCTTGAATAAATCAATACACTACTCCCATCTTTCAAAAAATTCCCACCACATAAAATTTCAGGAAATGAATATCAAACATGATTACACACACACAAAAACAAAAACAAAAAAAAAACAAAAAAAAACAAAAAACATAAGGAGTATTTATCTATAGTTGCAGACCCTACCTGGGGTCATGCGGAGAAACCTTTCCAAAGTAGAGAAACCTCTACTTCCCATATGGACCAGAAACTTCTTCCAAATTCCTGATGGATGCTCTCCTTCTAGGTAATATTTCTAAATTTTTCCTAAGATAAAACTCCTGCTTCCTCACAGAGAAATCCTAACTCCAACTATATCATACTTCTGAAATTTTCTTCTCGAAAATGATAGTAAAAAATTTTCCTCTAAAAAATTCCCAACCCTCACACCTCTTAATATTAAAAGACAACTATATAGTTGGAGGAGTTTCTTATGGGAAGCAACGACTCCAACTACTATAGTTGGTTCAAAAACATTAAAAAATTTCCTAAAAGCATTAACTTAAGGATTTATTTATATTTATTTACTTATTTAACTCACCAAGACCATAAAAGATCAAAGGTGAAAAGAATCCTCAAGGAATTCACATATCCCAATGGAAACTAACTAGCCTAACTCCTAGGAGGTCTGAGGTTCAAAACTCCTAGGTAAGCTATTTTTACTTATTTAGTGATTATTACTCTATTATAACCTTCCTAGGGACACCATGCAACCTGAGTACATCCTTCATGAAAACCCTGGCTACAGAGGAGTTAGTATAGGATGTCTGCATGGGAGAAAAATGTACTACCTTGGTCAGATTATCAACAGTGACCATGATAGTTTCATGTCTCTGATAAGTGATGGGTATTCCCACAATAAAATCCATATATATCGTATCCCATTTCCATTCAGGAATCAAGTGTGGTTGCCAGAGGCCTGCCAGATGATGATGCTCGGCCTTGACCCTCTGACAGTCCAAGAACCTAGCCACAAAATCTTCTATATCTCTCCTCATACCTGACCAAAAATGTATCTGTCGTAGGTGGGTGTGCATTTTCTTAGCCCTTGGATGAGCTAAATAGGAAGCATAATGAGCTTTGGTCATGATGACTTTCCGAAGGTCACTTGAAAGTGGTACATAAATTTGGCCTTTCTGTCTTAATAACCCATTTGATTCTAAAGAATAACCAAAGAATCTTCCTTCTAAGGCCCTTCCTAGTTCTATTTCTACTCTAAATTCTTGATGAATAGCATTTGAGGGGAGTGTCTGCAAAATATGACTCCTTAAATTAGTAGTAAGAGAAAGTGATGATAGTTCATGCCTTCTTCTACTTAAATCATCTGCTACCACATTCTCTTTTCCCTGAATATATCTGACCTCAAAGTCATATTCACAAAAAAATTCCATCCACCTATGCTATCTGGCATTAAGATTTGGCTGTGTAAAAATGTACTAAAGGCTTCAGTGGTCTGTGTACGATTCAAACTGATTCCCTAACAAGAAGTATCTCCAATGGTTCAAGGAATGAAATTATATTGCCAAATCTAAATCATTTGTAGGGTAGTTAAGCTCATGATCTTTAAGTATTATTGATTCATAAGAAATAACCCTTCCATCTTACATTAGTAATGCTCCTATGCCTTCCAAGGAGGCGTCTATGAAAACTAAATATTTTTCCAAGGGATCGGGTAAATCCAAATCCAAGGCACTAGTTAACCTTTCTTTTAAGCTTTGAAAATCTTCCGCGCATCTCTCAATCCAAATGAACTTCTTTCCTTTCCTTTTCAAGGAAGTGATGGGATGTGCTAATCTAGAGAATCCCTTAATGAAGTGTTTGTAAACCTACCCCAACATTAACTGCTTGAATGCTAGAATAACCACCTTGTCTTGACTTTACTTTCCTCTCTACTAGAGAAGCCTTGGTAATAGCATCCCAAAGGTTTTTAGGTTCAAGGACTGCCACATCCCCTGATAAGAAATAATTTAATCCTCTTATGAAATGTTGAAAAATAATAGGACCATCATCTTTATAACTTGAGAAAGGCTTAAGTTCATAGAATTTTCGCTCATATTCTTCCACAGTCTTGTTTGTTTTATTAAGATGGTGGAACTCTTCTGCCCTACCCTTCCTCCATTGGTCAGACATAAATTGATCTTTGAAAATTTCTAAGAATAATTCCCAGGAAACAGTGTCAATGTTAACCTGAAGTTTTCCTCTTCCATGCACCACCAAGCAGATGAAAATTTCCTCAAGTTCATGATGGCGCATGTAGATTTCACATTACTACTAAGGGGTGCATGGAGAAACATCTTTCAAGATCAAACAACCAAGTTTCGGCTGAGGATCCACCTTTGTTACCATAAAAGAAGGGTATCTTGATTTTGAGTAAATCCCTCATGTGAGCGGTATCCCTTACTTCCATCTCTGGCATTGTTTTCCTTCTCCTAGGGCTTCTATCTATTTCTCTATCATAATGGTGAGGGTAGTTTATTTCCTCCTGGTTTCCTTTTTTTTCTATGAGATCTAGCCCTTGCAAAATTTGTTGCACGAGTTGTCTCATTTGGGCCCCTTAAGAGTCATGACTTTGACTCTCATTCCTATGGTTACCCTGATCCTATTCTCCCTCAAATTACCCATGGGAACTCTCTCACTAAGATCTAGAGGAAGAATACTGAACTCTTTCCTTAGCTCTTCCATGGGTGACGGGAGGCATCCTGGATTACAATACATGGTGTGAGATGTTACATGTGGTATTTTTAATTGCAAACAAAATGATTTCTAGATAACAAAATACGCAAGCCAAAAAGTGATCCATTTCAATCAATCAACAAGCTTATACAATGTATGATGGATATTAAGGGTCACCAAATCCATTTGAAATGAAATGAACAGTCCACATAATGTTTATTACCAAATAATAATAAAAAATATAAATAATAAAAAAACTACTTTGAAATTTATGCCTACTTGTAGAAGGTATAAATTTCTACACATATCTCAAAATACCACACCATTTACACCATTGGAAAGATAATAAAATTATCTAGAGGAAAATGGCCAAAACCCTTAAAGGAAGATGGCCCCATAAATTCTTTGAAGATCTCTAAAACTGTAAATTACTAAAACCTATCAAATACTGAAAAAATCAGAGTTTGATATACACATAAAATTACTGCTAGCCTCCTTTGTATCATCTTCAATCTTGTTTGGATCAAAGAGTGATACGACATAAGTCAAGGGTAGCTATCTGACCTATATTTAATGAGAATAATAGACTAAGTTAAACAAAAATAGACCCTAGAGCTCCTAGTGTAGCAACCTAGGGCTCTGATACCAAATGTAGTGTCCCCACCAGAGAACCCATAAGGATCAGGTTTGAAGTACAAAGATAGAAACTATTTTAAAAAAAATGTTACTAAGAACTATTTTAGAAATTATAAATATGAACATGTCCTTAATGTAACACCCCAAAATTGGCACCTACTAAACCTAATCAATTTTGGTGCATTTTCTTATCTTCGAAGTCCTATTGTATTAGGCAAATTCTTCTCCTAATTGACTTTAATTGACTGAGTTTCAAATGCATAAAACCCAAATTTGCATAAATATGACATTACATTTAATTCCTAATTCTCAAATGATTATTAGCTAAAAATCCCTATGATTAATTGATTTAATCCTAAAGTCCTAAGTTCTTTTAATTAAATCAATTCCACCCCCTTTAGCTAATATACATAAAAGGAATTGAAAGGTTATTTAATTATTGAGTGAATTATCCTCAAAAAAGGAATTCCATAATTCCATGTGAAAGGACACTTATG
>MU225568.1:562024-587274 GCA_018584345.1 Thuja plicata
AAATGGAGAATGAAGAGACAACTGTTTCTTTTCAAGAAACTCTTCATCCTCTTTCCATGGTTTTCTATAAATTAGACTTATTTTCTTCATTAGAAGAGGACTTTTTGGAGAGCATCAATACTATAGGCAATTTACATTTGATTTCATGTTTTTAAGCTCATTTTCATAATTAGGCTAAGATTTCAATTGGAATTAATGATATATGCTTTCATCTAATATTCATTTCCATATCTAGTATTTCAATTTGATGTTCTCAAAGTTTTCATAGATTACAAGCAATTCAATTCTAGTTTAAAAAGCAAATTCTTTTCATAGATTACAAGCTTTCAATTCTAGACTAAGAGTATTTTCTTTTTTTTGCTAGTTTAATTACATCTTTACTTCCATAGAATAGCTGCAAATCATTCTTAGATTAGTGCAATTCAATTTCTTAGTTTAATTGCATCTCTTTACATAGACTAGTTGTAGATTTCTCATAGAATAATGGCATTTCTCACCTTCTTGCATTCTTAAATCCTCCATGTTAGCAATGGTCAGGTTGTTGGCTCTTGTTCTGAGGGTAAAACTCAACATCCACATCTAATTAGGAGGCAACAGGTCGCTTCAATCGTATTTGCAGAACAAACAATTCATGTTTGTCTTTGTGAATTAAGCGATTGTGTAAGGACTATGTTGTGTTTGTGTTGAATTTAGAGGTCCACATTCAACATACAACACTTAAAGGTTCCCTTTATTCATTGTCATGAATATAAAAACCACTGATTCTATTAACTACCTTAATGAATTCATTTCCTTTCCTGATTTGCATCGTATTTAGATTTTTGAAAGGAGACATAAATAAATAACTTGATACTTCTAACCACATTTACCCTTTCCTTTAATTTCTTTTCCAGTTAAACTTGCCTACACATAATTCAATTGTATTTCCAAAACATAAATAAATATTACTTTCTGTTTTTATTTCAAGATTCAAGAGAGAAATGATATAAGATACAAAATCACATTCCTTTATTACAACTTTCTAATTTCCAAATAAACATTCCCCTTGATGTCCCTAAAGCTACCCTTCCCAATTTACATTGCTTTTTCTTTAATCTTCAATACAATTACATCAAAATGCCCAAGGGATTACAATAGATCTCTACATCTTGATTTACAATAAATAGATATGAGTACAAGAAACTTTTAAAGGAAATATTCATCATTGAGTAAATCTGAATCCAAGCCAAGAAACGAACCATGAACAACACCTCAAAGAGATTTTCCACCTAGCCATGTGAAACTTGTGAAGTTCCAGTCCTGACCAGCTTCATTGACTATCTTGCAAATGTGTTAGTTCAAGTTGTCTCTTTTCATTGAGAGACTCTAGCTCTTGTAGTCGAGATACCTGGTATTCCTCATCTAAAATGATGTGCTAAAGTGATACACACAATGATGGAATCTCAACCTCTATTGAAAAGATAGATTTGGTACCATATACTAGTGAGTATGGAGTGTCTCTTTTGGGAGTACAAAATAGTGCGGTATGCCTATAAGGAAGGGTGGCTCTTATGGGAGTACATGAACTAGTGTGGTATGCCCATAAGGTGGGGTTGAGTTGAAGGTTCCAATCTCAACCAGCTTCATTGCCTATTTTTTAAAGGATTTTTATAATGATTATATTCGCGGCCTCATCTTGGCCGTTACCTTGTTGAAAGTAGAGTGAAGAATAGTTGTGGTGGATATGGAGTTTTTTTTCAAAGCTCATTTACTTGTTTAGTTTTGAAGGGGGAGACATGATCTCTAATTATTGTCTGTAGAACACCATACCGACTTATGGTATAGTTTAAGAGAAACTTGGAAATCTATTTTCCAATGGTGTAGGTCATTGGAATTTCTTCAACTCACTTTGTAAAATACTCAATGGTTGTTATTATGTACTTATGGCCATCGTAGGATAAGGGATGCACCTTTCCAACTAGTTTGAACCCCATTATGAAAAAGGACACGATGAGGTGAGTGGATGTATCTCTTAAGAAGGTGAATGGATGAGGTTACCATGAATCTGACACTTTTTACACTTTTGTAAAAATAAGCAAGCATTTTTTTTGTATTTTGGGCCAACAATATCCAATTCTTAGAAGTTTCTTGGCCAAGGTCAAGCCACTAGAACGAGAATCGTAAATTTATTTGTGTACTTCTAATATTGTTTCTTGTGCTTCTTTAGAGTTGAGACATATGAGGAGTGTTCCATCTAGACTACATTGATAAAGTGTATTGGAAATGATAGTGTAACAAGAGGCTTTCCTTATCAAGGAATTCTTTTGGTTATGGGACAAGTCAAGGGGAATAGTTTTTCTAGTTAATTAAGTATAAATTTCTTGGTACCAGGGATAATTGGGACCAACAATTTCACATATAACCTCAGACTTGGGGACTTCAAAGGAAGGGACCACGAGCCATCCAACCATGAATTCTTAATTTTTCACATGTGGTGGCATGTAAAGAAAAGATCCTACAGTGGCCATGGAATCTTCTACCTTGTTCTTGATTCAAGGGATTTTCTCAAATGATATCATTTCAAAATGTTGCTTGATGTCTTTCACCATGACTTTATAGGGAATAAATTTGTCATCTTAGTGTCATAACTGTCACTGACTTGGTTGATAATCAATTGAGAATCCTTGTACACCTATATTTGTTGGATCTTCCATTGGACATCTATTTTGAGACCAATTATTAGGGCTTCATACTCGGCTATATTGTTGGTGCAGTTAAAACTCTTCCTGTAGGACCTAGGTATTGAGTCTTCTAGAGGAGTGATAAATACTATGCTGATGCTTGATCCATTTTGTGTGTGAGATCCATTGAATTATAATTTCCATTTTTTTATTGTCCATGCAGAATATGCTTTCATCTAGAACCTCTATCAGTATTGGATGCCCAAAAGGTAAGGGTGCATCTTCTAGTTGTTCGACAATAGCTTGACCTTTTATTGCTTTTTTGTTAACATAATCAATGTCAAACTCACTGAGAATCATGACACATTTGGTGATCTGCACTGTTAATGTAGATTTTATCAATAGTTATTTCAATGGATTAATCTTAGCTATTAGGATCCTCTTGTGGCTTAAGATGTAGTGTTTGAGTTTTTGGGAAGCAAAAACTACAACCAAACATACTCTTTTGATTGCAATATAGTTTAGTTGATAAGACACAAGTGTTTGAATGATATAGCAGATGGATATTTCCTTTCCTTCTAAGTCATTATATGGTAATAATGCACCAAATGAGTGCTCTGTAACTAATATGTATAATAGTAGGGTCCAATATGGAATGGGTGCCACTAAGACTCATGTCGAAAGAACATAGTCCTTCAATATTTGAAAATCATTTTGAAAATCTTCTGTCTATTCAAATTTTATGTATTTGTCTTATAACTATTGTAATGGATGACACTTTTTAGTGAGCTATGAAATGAATCATCTGACTAATTGTAGTCTTCCCTATAGGCTCCTGAGGTGTTTTAGAGTTGTTGGTAGAGGCATATTGATAATAGTTTAGAAATTTTCAGGGTTGATTTCTATTCCTCTGGGGGAGACAATGAATCCCAAAAAATTTCTTGATGTGTCTCCAAAGACATATTTCTTTTAGTTTAACCTTACCTTGTATTCCTCGAGTCTGTCAAAGACTAGCCCTAATACCGATAGGTATATATTTCTTTCTAGTGACTTTGCTAATATGTCGTCAACATAGTCGTCTATTGTGATGTGCATCATGTCATTAAAAATAGTCATCATTACTCTCTGGTTGTAGCACCAATATTATTTAAACTTAAGGGTATGAAACACCAACAATAAGTGCCCCATGTATAAGTGAAAGCTATTTTGTGTTGATCTTCAGGTGCAATTTTAGTCTGATTATATCCGAAGAAACCATCCATGAGTGACAATATTATACCCAGAAGTGAGGTCAATAATCATATCAATATTTGGAAAGGGGAAAACATCCTTTGGGAATGCCAAATTCATATCCTTAAAGTTAGTGCAGATTCTTATGGCTCCACACGATTTGGACACAAGTACAAAACTGGATATCCAATCAGTAGAGTCAATAGGTCTTACAAAACTTACATCCAATGGTAGATGATGTAGCACTAGTTTGGGATCTAACCCAGGTATGTCAGGGTATGACCACGAAAAGTTAATTTTCCTATCCTTAAAGAAATTAATGAACCATTCTCTTTCCTTTGGTGTTAACGAATCTTCCAAGTGGATTAGTCTTTGTGTTTCTTTAGTTCCAATGTTGTTTGTTTTCATTTTCTTTGGAAAAAGTGGTGATTTTTCCTTAGTAATTGGGAGTATATAAATATCTCCATCCTCTGGCCCCTTAGAGAGGTTTTCACCCTTAGATATGCCTTTTTTTTTACTATTTTTCAACTAGAAGGCACCTTTCAATTTTCACCTAATAGCCTTACATTTTGTTTTTCAATTTTATGACTGGAGGATTGATATAAATCCCCAAAATATGTTTTTTTTTCTAATTCAATGTTGATACCTTTCTTGTGGTCTCCCATAGGTATACCTTTCCTTAGGCCAAATAATTCAAAAATATATTGATGATTCTCAAAAATATCTATGGTTGATAGATTTTTTTGTTCCCAATCAATTAGGTCAAGGTAAACCAAGGCTTTAGGTCAAGGTAAACCAAGGCTATACTATCCTTGGTTTAGAAGGAAGAAATTAGGAGTTCAGTCAAAGTATTGATATATGAATCAGTCATTGATTCATAGGTTTCTGATGAAGATGAGGATGAAGGTTTAGATGGGTTCCAAAATTCCTTAACCAAATCTCGGTGATCTATGGTTCTATTTGGTAAAGACCTTCGGGTAACGACAACATTAAGATGTAAGGTTCTAGTGGTGTGTGGGAAATTCCACTCATAGTACTTCAAGTCTGTGTCTAAATGAAGTTCTTCAAATGTCTCAAATTTTTAATAAACATAAGCATTAATATCAGTGGGCAACAAGATATTTGAAAATTCCTTCTACAGGTGGTCTATAACCTAAACCATGATGCTTTGGGTTTTGGGTAGGTGCAATTGGCTCCAAAATTCCTTGTTCATTTTTTTCCTAGGCCAGAACATCCATTATACCCTTATTTTTGGATAATGGTGTACCCCCGTCCATATTCATGTACTAGAATTTTGTTCTCAGGGGGTTCTTTATCTAAATACAACTAAGAAGATAATTCTTCCTCAATGATCTCTTCATGTATGTTACCCCATCTTACAAAGACCATTAGTGGATATACAAGCACCAATTTTTTATTCCTCTAAAGAGGTTGCCTAGGTTTTCAATAAAAATGAGGTGAGATTGGTAACTTTCCTACAAAGAAGGATTTTGCATAGGTGTATTCTCCACATCCTTTTTCTTGAACTTGTATTTTGAGCTCTGATGTAGGTTCTATAGTTGATTTAGCAAGGCTTACAAAATCTATGTTTTGAGATGAGGAAACAATAGACGCCTTTTGATTGTTGGGTACCTGATTGGAAATAAATCCTCTAATATTTGTATAGTAAAGAAAATGATCTCTAACACCAGGCATAGTGATTTAAACTCCATCGTGTGGAAAATTTAGGAACTGGTGATAAGTAGATGGTATGAACTGCATTGAATGGATCCATGGTCATCCCAGGAGGATGTAATAACCCATCTCTAGGTCCAGTACTTAGAATGCAGTGTCTTGTATTGCTGGATCCAGTCTAATCAGGAGGCTTATCAAGCCTTTGAGCGGATGATCCTTATCATCATAAACTCTTATTATGATATTTTTTTGTAACATCTACACAAATCTCTAGAGTAGCCCAATGCTTGTAACAATTTTAGTGTACAAATATTTAGACCCACTCCTCCATCTATCAAGAGTCATTTTATTTTGTGGAGGTGGACAAATACTTCAATATGTAAAGGATCATTATGAGATGGTTTATGTACTCGAAGGTATTTCATAGTGAAAGTTACATGGTGGAGTGTTGAAAAATTTCCCACAATGGCTTGAAACTCATCAACATCTATGTCTTGTAGGATGGATGATTGCTTTAAAGTTGTATCTAAGGTTTCTTTATAGTTTGGAAAAATGTGAGCAGTTCATAGATGGAGGTTGTGCTGAGGTTTTCTTCAAATATTCTAATAGATTATATTGAATTGATGATAGAGTGGATGACTTATTTGGTACAACAATTTTTTATGAGTCCCCTTGTACAATGATTTTGGAGTGACAAGTGGAAACTGCACAATTTGTATCTGGACCTTAGATAGTGATGGTGTTTACGGTTAGGTTGGGATCTAGTTTGGTGTAAGTGAATTTTTCCTTATTATTGTGTTCAGACTTGGAGGCCTTAGCTTTTCCATGATCCATCAGTGGATTTGAGAAGATTTTATGGTCTTGATTGGTGGTGCTTGAATTCTTGATAACTTCAATTTCACTATAGTTGATGAAATCTTGGAGAATGAATTTCAGTTGAATACAATTGGTTATTTGGTGTCCCTTAGTTCTATGATAATTAGAAAAATATTATGATTTCACCATGTTGGTTTATCTGGACCCATGCAATGTCTTATTCTGGGTAGGGTGACTGAATGTGACTGTAATCATTTCTCAAGAGGTTTTGCGAGAGGCATGAATTCTCATCATGGAGGGGTGTTTCTTCTTGCAGCAGTTTGTTGAAAGGCTTGGTTAAATTCCTGGACTACTGGTTAATCATTGTTAATCCAATGGAAAATATGTGACAGTTGGGTTTTTTGGATGTTTGGTGGTGCTTGTATGCGCATGACTAGTTGGGCTACCTCAGCGTTAGCAACACCATCATTTTTCACATTCTTGTTCTTGGACCAGTATTTGGATTTGTCATAATGTGTTGAATTATTGGTCTTTTTCTTAATGGTTCCCTTTAAGGTGAGTGATCTTTCTACCTTTATCCTTTGCTTGGCTAGCTCCTTGAAGGAATCAATACACAGGGAGTTTAGTTCGCACATCATGTCTAGCTGACAAATTTTGATGAATATATGCATCTTTTGTTTCATGGGTACGTGGAAAGATGCATTGGGGGAAACATTCCTCCAACAGTGTAGAAACAAGGCAAAGTTCTCCCCACTCTTTTGCTTGGTGGTGTAGAGATCCATTAATGTAATTTCCATGACAATGTTGTGCGAATAGTGTGATATGAACTTTTTTTCTAGTTCATTCCATGATCGTATCCCATGAGGAAGTCTGGAAAACCACTCCATGGATGACCCACCAAGATTACATGGAAAGAGTATCATTAGGAAGGTGTTTTCATATGCCATATCTACGCAGGTCATGAAAAATTCTTGTATGTGGTATCAAGGATCATCATTTTCCTTGTATCTATTGAATTAAGGTGTCTCAAAGTTGTGTGGAAAAGGTGGTATGTGTAGCATCCTATCAAATGGATAAGGAATAAGGTTAGCTGATGTGTAAGAACTTTTAGGAGCACCGTTTTGCAAATTTATGACCTATTGTTGGAGGTTCAAGAGCTATTAAGAAAGGAATTGAATGGGTACTAGTGTAGATGACATTGCGTTGGAATCAACAAATGGGATACCACTATTATAGGATGATGCCTGATTGTATGGGGGTTTGTAAAAATATTTTTGTGTGTTTTTGAAACATATGGTGGTGAAACATACTGAGGTGGTGGAACATACTGGGGTGGTGCCATAGGATGGGAAGTGTTGGACCTAGTTGCTCCACATTATTTTAGAGACACATAGTATCCTCAAGTAATTGGGGTTAATGAGAGGTTTTTGTTGAGGTTCCCCGTGATTAAGTTAGGGGATTCCTAGATTAGAAGGAACACCTGGTTGGAGACCGCTAGGAGGTTGTTTTTGGGGTGCCCCTTGTGTGATTAGGGGTTGTCCTTGGTTGTTTGGGATTCTTGTGTGAAGACTATTAGGGTTCTACCCTTGGGGAGCTGATGACATGTAACTGTTTGAATGTTTGAAGATGTTAAGTTGATGATCATACAAGGAATTAAATCAGTTAATGTATTGTATTTTCATTGATGTCAACTTAATTTAATCTGTATGGTCATGGAGATACTTCCAAAGACTTCAAAGAACTCATTAATCAAGGCTATGCTAATGCATACAAGTCAAGTATTCACTAAGTGACTGTATACACTGAAAAAGTGCACCCAACAGTCAGAGTAAAAGAACAAAGTCATAGTGTTTCCAGATGAGGAAATGCACAACATTACCGACGAGTAGAGTTACAGTGTTGCCTGACAAGAAAAATATAGAGTAACCCGACGGACATAATTTTAGTGTTACCCAATAGAAAAGACAAGGACAAAGATCCCGATGACAACTGAAGTCACACTAATGGAACAATCAGTTATCACTAATGACTAACTGAAGTGTTGACCAACAAAGTAGAGAGTTCAGAAAATGACAAAAATGCTTAGCTGTCAAGAAGATAAATATAGAGTTAACAGATACTTATCATTGTTTTAATCATCCAAATAAAGCCAGATATAAGTAATTGATTTAAAGAAGCTTTGTCCAGTTGAAAAGAAGATCTCTATGAGATCAAACTGGAGATTTTATTTAAATATGTTGGCAAAGATTGTTGAACACGCCAAGATCAAGAAAGCCAAGAAAAGAGGAAATCATGTCTATAAGAGACAAACCCAATTCATTATGAATTGTTTGTGTGGGGTGAATAAGAGAAGAGGAAAGATGCTAAAGAAAATCTGAATGAGAATAAATTCTTCATTTCAGTCCTGATCAACAAGCTAAAGGAAGAGATAGATTCTGCTGACACAGACGAACAATGAGACAAGCATCACAAAGCAGAACAAGTGTGGAGAAAAGGTCTATATTTTATTATATTGATTAGTGAAGTAATGGACCTACAATAAATCTGAAAATCTGCAATTGAGTTGTATGTATGAATAGATCATTAGTGTTTCAGTTTAACCATTGAAGCATATAAGCCTCTTAAACGAGCAGGACTTAAACTTCTTTTTAAATTGAGATACATCCCAAGGAGTATCAAAAAGTTTGATCACAAAAGTAGCATTGGATATGCCCAATACCTATTGATAGGCCATGTGAGTGTTTGATCAAGGATGGTAGCATTAGATGCCAGATACTAGTTGACAAACTATTTCTAAATCCTCTAACAATATCACACCTAACAATGTGTTTGTAACCTTTAACAAGGTTGGATCTTAATAGGGCTCACTTTAGAAGAGAGAAAATTTGGGGTACTGGTCCCAGTGGTTTTTCCCTTAATAGGGTTTCCACATTAAAAATCCATGTGTTATGTGTGTATGATTCATTTCTTTACTATTCTGTATCTTACATAGTTAATTCTGGATTGATCGGTATACTCTGCATATTTACTGTATTTTGGTAAATAGATGACTGCTTATCAGTAAACATACAAAAGAAGGTTTAACAGAGCAATCCAACAAGTAGTAAATTGATATAAGTATTTCATGACATTCATCTTGTAGGACAGAAGATAACTTTAGATATAATTTGTGGTTAGAAGTTTAAAGGGTTGATTTAAGGATTAATTTTTGAGGCCATTGATTCATCCCCCCTCTCAGTTATTACTAATAGGAGCCATATTGGAAGTACCTGTTGGATGGGTTAGGGACAATATACAATATTTTTTTGTGATGATAGGTACACTATATGTGTGTGGAAAACTAAAAAATAGAGGATTATTCTATTGATCCCCAAGTGTGTTGGAATATGTGGTAACTTGGGATGCACTTTGAGTGGTGCTTCCAGATGGTAGGGTGGAAGTGAGTGGAGGGGGTGTTGACACCCAAAACTGTAGATGCAAATTCAATAGGGAAGTATTTTAATACCCAAATATTTTATGCTCCTATATCCTGAATTATTATAAACTCTACTATTTATCATCCATTTACATCAATATGAGGAATATTTAAAACATTTGAATAATTATCATGATCATAAATGAATTTTTCAAATAGCATAGTTCTAGAATTTATTTATACTTTAATGTTATTTTGAAATTGTAAAATAATTGTTCTTGCTTAATTATCCTAAATAGATTGATTAGGGTTGTAGTAATGTTTTCATTTAAATAATTGGGGCAATTTCCTATAAAATATTTGCAAAGTGAATGAAAGGAAAAATATAATTGTGCAAAAGGGTAGCGAGAGGGAGTTGAACACTCAACCTCTCAAGCCAACCCCTTAACCACCCATCCCTGCTTCACCAATTTCTCTATTATATTCCTTGAAAATAATTGTTAGTGACAAAAGATATAATTATAACATTTTACCCTATAAGTAAATAAAATGGATAATATTGTGATTGATCTTTCACATTGAATGCTTTGAGATATTGAAAAATTTTCTTTTTACCTTGTATAGATATTTGTTGATCTTTAGGGTAATATTTATAAAAAGGGTGATGGGTTTCACTTAATGTAATTTTCCAAGGAAATTAATTTACCCTAAAAAAGAGAAATATATTTTATGTTTCTCATAGAATGGAATTGTAAAAGGATATTTTAAAATATATTCTTTTCACCTTATGATTATTCTTGGAAATATTTATTAGGGTGAATTATATAATCTTAGGGTTACTTTTGAAAGGACATATACCTTTTAATTATGCTTTTACATTATAAGGATTCCTTTCTTTGAAGTTACATTATATTAATCCCTAGGTATGAGGAACTTAAATTAAGTTTCCCTAAGGGTTAAATGTTTTTATCAAAAATAAGTTTTTATAGAATATTTATAGGGTATATGTTATCAAGGACATTGTTTTAGACAACCCTAACATAAGAGAGTATTTGATTTATCAAGATACTTAAATTATATCACTTTGTATGCAGGACATTACAAATAGAAATCTAAAATTAGTCAAAATGCCATTGGACAGGAGAGATTTTTATTCAACGGATATTATTTCAAAGGAGGATTATTTATCAAATATCCAACAACATAACACTCTGCTGGATGAAATAACGAGAAGTATTTTAAAAGAAAAGACATTAATGAATGATTTGATATATTAACCTTTTGGATGGTTAAGCATCCATTCAAATTTATATTTATATGGATACCAAGACTGAGATAGAGGGGGATTGGATTTTTATTTTATTTTGGAAACTCTTGGTAGGAATTTGATTCACAACTGCAACTATGAACTCTTGTGCACCAGTTTTTCAACGTCAATAAATATAACTATTTTTTCTCATTATTTGTGGCTATAAGTCATATGCATGCTTTCAGTTAGTCTTTCAAATTTATCTACTAAAATAGATTATTTTATTGTGTTATATTCTCTTGACATTATAATTCAAAATCTATATACATTCTGATTATCAGTTGAGAGGTTTGATTACCAAACTTTCTTCTATTTTGTTGATCTCTTACAATAGAGTTAAATTCAATATAACTGATTGTATATTTTGATTTGAATTATATTTCATGTAGAAGCCTATGAAATGATGGTCTTGTCTTTTTATTAATTAAGTTATATAAAACCGTCTCTGATTGTACGTAGGATTGAAAGTATTTTGACTCCATAGCCCAAGTATTCAGAAGGCACTGATCCTATCATTTATTGGAAATTTTCATTTGAGTTATATCTTGAGTGGTTGACATTAGATTAACCTTTTTATTACATATTTATTTCAAAAACATTTTGTTATTAATAATTTTCTCAAGCTTTGTAGTAGTTGTAGTTTGATCTCTTAAATTTTCTCCTAGCCATACTTGTGATAAGTTTGAGATACTATAGGCCTACCGACCTCAGTTTTGCAGAACCAGAATTGCAAGAATTCAAACCATCATTGAGGTTGAATTTGTTAGTTGGAAAAAAACAATTGTATTTCCTAGCATTGGGTATGGTAGATCCATAGGAAATCCGATCCATCATTTTTGAGCCCCAACAAATTGGCGACTTTGCTGGGGACTTGTCTATAGGACGATTTGCACAAAAATCTCTGGTTATATTTGAAGTTTGTGATTTTCCCTTAAGAATAAGGGTGGAGAATCTATATAAAGTTTTTTAGATTTTTGCTTAGGACTGTAGACACCCTAAAATGGACAGCCTTGCGACTTGACATTAAAAACGCTAATTTTCATCTATTAATTAATGGTTTTTTTAATCATTAATTAATCATCTATTTTCTTCTGAATTATTTTCATCTATTAATTAATGGTTTTGTTAATCGTTAATTAATCATCATTTTCTTCTAAATTTATTCCCCAAATCATCTAATCAAATTCCCAAAATTAATTAAATAATTAATTTTATTTAATTAATTAACCTTAATTGATTAATTTCCATTAATTAATTAATTAAATTAAATTTCCTTAAGTTTAAATTGAAATATTTAAACTTACAAAATTAAATTCTTCCAATTAAGTTAAATTAATTTCAATGAAATTAATTTCATTTCATTCAAATAATGCAATTCTAAATAAAAAAGAATTCAATGATCTCACATGTTGAAAAGATTTAATTTCAAAAATGAATTAAATATTTATTTATCTTCAAAGAGATAACTTTAATTAGATCACATGGGTTATTCCATCCACCTCTTAAGTTCACATGGGTTTCTCCACCCACCTCTTTAGTTCTAAAAAGTAACTCAAAATTATCTCTTCAGCTAACCAAACTCTATCTCCTCTCTCAGTTGAAGAGGTGGAGTTTACTGACGGCTTCTCCAGTTCCCTTTGATCTCAATCGTTCATCTTCCTATCTCTGGGATTGATCTCAACCGTTCATCTTATTCTTGATTCCTATATAAAAACCCCTCATAACCATTTGAAGGATCCATGATTTCAATCTCACATGCACCATTACTCTGTCAGATTGGTTCAAGCATCAAGGCATCTTGCAATCACAAAGCAATTCAATATCATATTCTCGACGCTCCCAAGTCATACATGCTGCCCACACCAATACTGAGCATCACACAAACAACATTTCAAAAGGAGTAGAGAGAGATCATTGAAGCTTAAAGAAATTGGGTTTGCATTCATTTGTTTTTCTCTTATTAGTAGCTTATTTCTTATCAATTTCCCCCATTGCAAATCGGTGCTACTAACCTCTCATTGACTCGAGAGTGTTACAGATTTTGATCTATTACATATATTTTGGTGAACGCAACATGAATCAAACAACCCAAATATCACTTGCAGATGATAGACATAACCTTTTGGCCATGGACGTATGGTTATAGAATCCTTTTTTCATACTTTCTTGATAAATGTGTAATTTTGTAATCGGTGGTATTTCACCCCAATTGACGAAATTTTGCCGCGATCATCTATTTTATTGCCGCAATCATTGTAAGGATTTTGCAAAAATTTTCTGTTATTCAAAATTCTATTTTCTTGCTCGGTGCCACAATTGTCTGACCTATACCGCAATCAATAACAGTCTTCCACAATCGCACAAAGTTTTCTGCAAGTGACCAATCTATGCTGCAATCAACTTCATTCTACCGCATTTAAAAGTGCTTCACCATAATTGCCAGAATATTGCCACAATTGATAGAACTCTATCGCAATTGACAAAAGACTACCGCAATTGATAGAAATATTGCAAATCAAATTGAATATCACTGTTTTTCTATTAGAATCTAATTGTTTTCTCTATTTTATATAGGATTGATCAATGATGAATGGCCAAAAAGGTAACTAGGCGCTCCCAAGTGCTAGATCACTAAGAGTGGCCTTAAGAAGGACTACAAACTATCAAACGCAAAAAAGAGCCATCTTAGCCATCACAACGGAAGATCAAAGCAATGCATACAACAAATATCTTGATTCAATCAAATGTTTCACAGCTAAGTACAAGGTTACCATTAGTCTTAGTGGTCTTAACCATTTGGGAGTTTCAAGTTATTCGTCAATTTTAGATTAGAAACTTTTTGGTACTAACTTGTCATTTTCAGCTTGTGGTGTGGAAACAAATTTAATAAAGCAACATAAAAATACTCATTTGTCATTTTGGTGCTTTAAAAATAATATTGTATGCCAAACATCACAACCTCACATTTATATATTGGTGCTTAAAATTGATGTGGAGGTTAAGAATTAAACAAAGGAAAACAAACATTTCAAATTTGGGGCATTAAAACTGAACAAGCAATCAACACCTACTTTTGGGCTTAAAACTGAACACTTGTGCCAATATGGTGGTTTAGTTTAGTTCACATTTCATCTTTGGGGTTTAATCAATTAACCTTGTGTCTTGAGTTTTTTTTGGTGCACTTTCACAATCTGTTAGATTAAACACCTTTATACTTTTGTGAGGCCTCACCCCGACCCATCATAGCTCGGCTGATACACTTATTTTGATAGATTATGATTCAATATTTTTGGGACATTATATATGATGGACTAGACATTATTAGTATTACTTATGTCATGTGATGATTATTTCTGTATACTTTATCGATGATGTTTATGATGCTTTAGGTATACATATGCATTATGATGATTATTTCAGTATTTTAAATTCAAATGAAAAAATATGTTATGATATTTTGATTATGTAATCGGTTATGGTTATTAGGTACAGAAATGGAAAAAGGTTATTAAGTGAAAATGTAGAATGTTTAGTCAATTAATTGAGCTACTGATGTTTAATTTAGTGTGTAGGAAAAATACCATGGAAATTATCAGAGAATCAGTAACCAACCCTATGTACAAATTGTAAAGCCAAGGTTGAATCTAATGAAGAGATTCAAACCTCGTTGTTAAGTGATTTTATTTGTGACTATAAATTGTATGAATGTATTAGGTGTTTTCTCTATGCAATTAGTGACATGTCAATGTTGTGCTATGTTATTTTGTAGTGTCACTTGACACTTGTTATGTGTTTATGTGATGACATGTCTACTAAGGTCGGTAATAGTACCAAATTAAATTGTTTAAACTTAAATTTTGTTCTAGTCACTTCTAGAGGCCAAAAGGAGGTCCTAAGGGTCAATCTTAGGAAAATCCAAGTACTTTAATGATAGGGGTATGGGTTAAGAACATTTCTAACACTTCTAGAACCCACTAGTAGCCTTGGTGACCCTCTTAATAACCTATTACTCACATATTGCGAAAATGGAGTGAGTCTTGACCTTTAACCCAAACCCACACTCCTTTCCAATCTTGCATTTATGATAGGGGACATAGGAAAACCAAAGGACTTAGGAGTCAATTCTGAAATTAATGTTGTTGGGTGGGTAAGATTTGGAGACCTTTTTAGAGGCCCTTGGTAGAGTTAGAGGGTGTTCACCCACTCTCTACTTTTAGAGACATTAGGATTTTGGATTGAAGGAAGTAAAAAGGGATTGAGCTCTTCTCAAACATCAATTTTCCATAACACTTGTGAAGGTTGGTATCCACCATTGGCATGGAAGCTTTCTTGTTTTGTTGCAATTAGAGTAGTATGTATTTCATTCTTTTGTATATGTGATTTATGTGTTTTATGTTGTTGTGATGTAAGGGAATGGGATTTTGGTTTGATTTCATGCTTATGATTTTATTCTTATTTTATTGAGGGAGTTTTGTGAAGGGTGTAATGACATTACTCACCCTTAGATAGGGAAGAAGTGGCCATATATGGGGGAAGGGGTTGGTTGGATTTCATGGAAGTGTAGAGTCTCTTCTTATGGAGAGAAGAGGGAAAAGATGCAAGGAGTATGGACCCTTGCATGTCAATGAAGGTTATTGATCTTGATTTGGGGGAGATAAGGAGAAGAATGTATAGAAGAGTATATGTGGATCATAGCCTTCAAAATGCATGGTTTTTGTATGTATTTCATTGGAAATCTCCTACATGGAAATCCACCTTCACCCCTTGTTATGGGTTCAAGGTGAATCCTATTGTGCTAGCCTTGGATGAGAGTTTTCTTATTGTGTTTTGTATTGTGGAAATGGTGTGATTGTCACCCGTTGGTTACCGATTCTCCTAGCTTGGGGGTGGTCTCCTTGAGACCTAGGATTGGAGGTGAGCTCTCCATGGTTAGTATCATTTTGTCTTTTGTAGATTTTGGGAAAGAACCTTGTGTTGGAGCCATTTGAAATTGGAGCTTGGATGGTGTTCTTGTTGCCTTGATAATAGAGACTCCTCCATGGTAGTGTCTTTTCTTGTATTGTGCCTTCATGTTGAAGGTGAAGTTGTAATAGAATGGACTAAACTTTGTAGCCTTCAATATTGTAAATGAAGATGTAACCATTATGAAAATGAAAGAAAATCATGTGCTCAAAGTTTAGATGAATTGTAAGTTATTTCTTGCTTGTTTATTTTTAAAATTGTAGTCTTGCAAATTTCAAATTTTATATATACTTTCTCCTCCCTTGAAATCTAGATCTCTATCACAATATTATCAACACTTATCTTGAATTCCATATTTCAATTTCAAACACTTTGGAGGATAACATGGTGACAATAGTTCATTTATCAAATTGGGACACTAATTAACAACTTACCATTATTAAATACCCTATAAATGATTCTCTTTGTGTATTGCATTAATAGAATATACATTGCATACATCTAACTTCAAACAACCAAATAAATAAATAAATAAATGAATGTATTGCAATGCAATGTTAGAGGAGAAAAAAAAATAATGCTTCCCAAAATTTTGAGAGAAAAATGCTCTCTAGAAAATGTATGAGAGAGGATTTAATTCCCAAGTTTACCACAAAGAATATTCCCCCTAGGATACCCTCTAAATTTGGGGTTAGAGTAATAAATCCCTTCATAAATTATGATTAAACTAAACTATCTATTAAGTTAGCAAATTGCCACCATTTTAATAAACTAAATGTATAATAATTATAAAAGGGAAGTAAGTAAATTTATTTTAAAACACTTACCTTTTTGTAAGTGGGCCCCACATCCCACTTCCCTACCTAACTAGGCAATTAACTAGCCTTATGAAATAATAACTAAGGAGTAGGCATGGGTTTGGGCACCACCTCCTTTTTTCCTGTGCCACCCACCCACTTGCCTTCCCTTCCTCCTTACCATGCGTAGGTTTTGCCTTGATTAAAAGCTTGGGTTGCACTTTGTAGATAGTTTGGTGGGCCCCCAAATTTAAACTTGCTGCACTCCTTCACTTAGGAATTCAACCCCTCCCCTTGACTTTTTAATTTATCTCATCATCCACTTGGCATGTGAGCCAAGGAGAAGGAAAGGGTGATGGGATAGGGGTAGGGTAGGGGTAGGGTAGGGGTAGAGTAGATGAGTAGGCTGGTTAGCAGGTAGTTAGTAGGATAGTTAGTGGGTATTAAGTTAGTTTAAGTTAGTTAAATATATTTATCTTCCTTATTGTTTTATTTTAAATTGTGTAGTTTTTTTAATAGAAATAATAGATTTACTTTTTAATTAAATGGTGTAGTATTATTATTAGATTAATAGATTTACCCTTTATATAAAATGTGTAGTCTTGTTAATATGATTTATTCTTTTTAATTTGCCTAGTTAGTGTAATAGTTTAGTAATTCACGTTATTAATTGAAATTGATTAGCCTATTAGAGTAATAGATTTATTCGATTAATTTAAAATGTATAGTTTAGATTTATTGTATTTACTTCAATAATGTTTATTACTCTTATGTGTTTTCATGAAATTGTTAAAAAGGGTAAAATCTGAATAAAGAGGTATTAATGGGCTAGGTTAATACGTTAAGTTAAGTGTTCTTTTTGAATCATGGAATATTTCTCTTTGTAATTTATTAATTTTTTATTATTAAAAATGTGTGAATAAATGAAGTTTAGGATTTAATTATTATTGATATCAGTTAATTGGAAAATTTGGATAGTTCCTCAAGCAAGTTAAACACATCCTTTCACAATGAAATTGGATAAGATTATAATAATTATGAGAAACTTATTAAATCAGGAATGTTTAAGGATTGTAAGGACATTGAATAGGATTAATAAATTGGATTTCTAGGTCAACCTTTAATGGAGTTAGTATACCCGTGTGTCCCTATAGTACTAAACCATAGAATCTCTTACCATCTATCGAGTAGGAATTACCGACTCTGCAACCACCTTGTTGATAACCTCGACTCAATCTATGACTAGACCTTTTAGATAAAAAAAAATCTTCACCATGTTGTCACCTTTCCTCAACACTTTCAGTATTATTGTGTCATCATAGTTGTTTTTATGTCTTTTAAAAAAAATAATTGTCTGTGTGTTTTGCCCTAGTTTTGGGCATGACAACTTTTTAGAAAGGCTTGTCTGGGGAACACACTTCTTGCTTAGAGAACAACCTTAAAATGGTAAATCCTTTTGATTGGTATATAAACAAGATGCCAACCAAAGTTCTATTTTATATCTAGCCAAGCTCGGGTGAGGTGTGTTGATGATAGTCTGGATCGGGTGAATTATCCCTAGGGAGCCAACATGGTCAACTAGGCTCTTAAGTGAGTCACACATGTACAAACTAATTGGATAGACACCATGGTCCCTACTAGAACCTTGTTAAAATAGAGGCCAACCCGATTCAGCTTCGAATAAATACCTTATTATAGTGCAAAGGGTTGCAGAATTTCCCCCCAAAATTCCCAACATATGTGTTCCATGGTATTTGTGTATTGAAAGAGATCTTCACTATCACGATAATAATACCTGGCAACGACAAAAACATGGGAGCCTATGTCATGGAACTTCGTGTCCTAGTAGTGTGACACTTGCTTTGTGAGCTAACGAACATTCAAGCATTGCACCTATAATATCATATTTGACAACCAAAATTGCCTTAGATTAATCTATTTGTCCTTGTGTTAAAACCCATGCTAGATTACAAAACACGGTGTCCATTGTGCTTGTTCTTTGATCAGTTCCAAAAAATGCAAAACAAATATCAAAACTATCAAAATGAGTCAAACATGTTAAAGTCTAGGGTTTTCAACATCCAACTGCTCTACAAATCAGAAGGCTTGTTCCAGAAAATCAAAATTATCAAATAGTGAAGCCTATTTTTGAGTCTTTTTGAGACTATTTCCCCTTTTCCACAATTGCCCTCATTTTTCCGCAATTGATGGAAGTTTTCTGCAATCATCCTTTTTATTGCCGCACTTGACCTTTTATTACCACAATCAGTGATAGATTACCACAATCAACCAGTCACTTTACCGCAATTGGTGGATTTTTTCCGCACTTGAACATAGAATTTTAAACACCTGTTTTGACCTAAAAACCTTGAAAAAACTCTTCATTTGGTGTAATAGATCAGTGTCTATCCCAGAAAAATGTGAAGAATATTGTGTGAATCTCTAAACCTTAAATATCATCCATTCTTTAAAATTAGGATTATCATCCAAGAATTGTTAGTTTGAGAATTCAGACTTGAAATATCTTGATCCCGTTATCTCAAAATCATCATATCTCTATTAGTGACTTTTTCCCAGGCAATAGTTGACAATCTTATTCCTACATCATCAAATATTTGAGATGAAGATAAACCAACATCTATCTTTAGAATTACCCTTGTCCAAACATAACTTAGACTCTCCTAGAAATTTTATCCTTTTCTATTTTCTTTATATCACTTGTTTTAGTCACAAAATCTGGACCACACTATGTGTCACACACCTTATGGAGGGCCTTACACAAGTTTGAAGGCTAAAAATCAACCTGATGAGTCTTATATCAACATATTCCTTGCTTGGGAAATAGAGAGAGAGGATGATCCTTCCATAAATACCAGTCATGTTCTTGTTATTGAGAATCCCCGCAGGTCAGCTTTGTTCCAAAATGTCACAAAGGAGGAGCTCAAAGATATAGAGCAAGATACCTATTCCATGCAAGTGGTTGACACTGTTGTAGAGAGGAACCCTGAACATTTCTTAGCCATGTTAATAAAGAAGGGAATCAAACTCCCCACTAAATTTAATGTGTCAACCATATGGCTCGAAAACCCTCTCGCAAGTCAAAACACTACTCGACCCTCTCAAAAAAAACCTATGGTATCTCAAATATTCCCATCCTTGAAAACAAAAAAATTGACACGGATTGTGTCCAATCAAACCAGCTCTATGAACCAAGCAAGCACATCTTCCATGCAAAGTATGACATGCTCCCAACTAAGAGCACCCATGCTCACTAGTATGCCTCAACCCTCACCCTCATGGCCTATCCAGTCAAGCTCTCATGCTATGCCATCAACCCCACCAACAAGAAGCAACCCTTTTGCAACTATTTTATTACTACAGTTAGTCCCTACTAGCCTTGGGGGCAATACATCATTTCCATAGGGATCCATCTCTACGGGACTTGACTTTCAGTAAATGCCCACCCAAGGTTAGGCCTTTTCTCATACTAGGACCACAACAACCCCAGCAACAACAACCTCAACCCCATCAATAGAAATCCTAGCTTCAGCAACAACAACAACCTCAACCCCAACAAAAAACACAATAGAATCAATCTTGGTCCAATCACATGCCCCTGTATCAAAATCATGTGTTGGAAAATCAATATCAAGTCCCGAGGATGTGATCATATGTCCCTACTCAAGGGATAGAAAGGTGCAACCTCATACCTACTACAAAACAAAGGTACAAAGTCACAAATAATCCTTAGTCCCAAACATACATGCTGATCCAACAAGTGTAGAACCTTCAAACCTAAATGATGGATATGAAAAATCAAGGACAAACTAAATCCTACATCGTAGAGGATTTATACCCATACCCATTTGATCACTCTCTTCATATGTCTCCATTCCCAACTCATTTATCGGTACCAAAATTTGACAAATACATGAGCAATACCAACCCTATTGAGCATATCAAAGAATTCTTTGCTAGTTGCATCAAGGTTGCACACAATGAGACATACTTAATGCGACTATTCCCACAAAGCTTAGCCAGACCAACAATGGAATGGTTCTCACATTTACCTCATGGTATTCTATCTTGGGGTGAATTGGCCAAAAATTTCATCACTCACTTCCAAAATAACATTGAGCGCAAGGTCAATATCAAGGACCTTTGTGATATCAAACAAAAATATGGAGGTATGACGTACCCAAGAAAGACCTAATAGTCATGTTCATTGAAAATATGATTCCAGATATGTTATTCACAATAGAATTGCAGCTAGCTCCAAAATTTAAACAACTCATCAAACAAGGAGTTTGTTGTGAGAAGAACTTGGTCAAATGAGGTGTCCTTGCAGATTCTACCCAAACAAATACAAGCAAGACTGCAATAGATAAAGCTAAATGGTGGAATAAAAAAAAAAATGTCAACACTAATGGTGTCATTGATGTGAAAAAGTCAACTACGCCCAACCCAAAGTGTCACTACAAGGTGTACCTATGGCTAACCAACAACCCATGGTGCCCACTCCATAAGCACACACTCAAACTCAACTACCCCCTATCCAAGCGGCCACTGTGTCAAACAATCAACCTCAGGAACAATGCCAATCACGATTTTCATTTCCAAAATGAGATTACACACCATTAGGAGAGTCAATAGAATCAGCCTTACGAAAGCTGATACAATCCAACAATATCACTCTCCCTGAAATCAGAGAATATGAACATGGTACAATCAAACCAAAGTGGTACAACAAAAAATATTTTTGCAAATTTAATCGAGTGAAGAGGCATAAGACACCCAATTGTTATTGATTGAAATACACCATCCAAGATTTGATTGACACAGGGGTCATCGACGTAACCAACACCCAAACAAAAGGCACCACTGATCATACAATATTCAATGACACATTCCATGATCACAATAAAGGGAAAACCTCTGGGTCTGGTGGACAGTCAAAATAGGTCAACTACACTTATGCCAACAGTGACAACACTATCAATTAACTAAATTCTTTAGATAGCGATGTGGCTACCATCATTATCAGAGACCAAGGTGCCAAATGTGCTATAACCATGTGTCGTACAAAAGTTTTCTTGCAAGGAATGCCTTACTCATCTTCTACACTAGTCAACCCTCCTGCAACATCAAATCCACAGACAAGACTAGTGGATCAGCTATACCGCACGCCTACCCAAATATCCATGATTTACCTTTTACACATATCCGCGAAGCACAAGCAAGCATTAGACCAAGCACTTCAAAAAGTAGTTGTCCCAAAGGACATAACCCCTGAGAGATTTCAAAATATGGTGAACCAAATAGCAACCAACAAGAATGAAACCTTCACAGAACATGATGCGCCATAACACAAGCCTCTGCACAATGACCCTTTGCACTTGCTGATACAGGTTCACAAACATTCAATTCAAAGAGTCCTCGTTGATGGTGGGTTTTGATTAAATATTTGTACTTTAAAGGTCATTATGCACTTAGGCTACTATGAATCCAGTATTGATGTCACAAGAAGGATCAACATCAAAGCCTATGATGAAGAAGAGAGGTCATCCAAAGGTATTATCATTCTACCAGTTTGGATAGTTCCAGTTGTCAAGAACACTCCCTTCTAGATACTAGACCTAGAAATGGGATACAACATGTTATTGGGGAGACCATGGATACATGAGATGCAACCTGTACCCTCCACATACCATCAGTGCAACAAGTTCCTACACTAGGGGAAGAAATCATCATAGAAGGAGATCCAAACCCATTTCAATATTGTAATGCTATCAAAAGCAGTACTGACAACCAAGTTCCATCAAACCAAGAGGCAAGTATCCCTTCCACATAGAATTCAATTCCCAAATATGTCATAAGAAGAGTGGGAAAAATATCTATTATTGACAAAGGATGTGGCGAATACATCTACGAGGAAACTTTAACTATCAAAAATATGCCTTAGAGCCCAAGGACATATGGCATGCCACAACCTGCAATTATAGTAGAAACCCCAGAACTTGTTCTATTCAGGTGTCCACCGACAACCTTTGTCAAATGGGGAGATATTGTGGAAGAGAACCCATTTGATCCAGATATCAACACATGGTTGTAACTATTAGTAATAACTGAGGGGGGGGGGGGGGGGGAATCAGTGGCCTCAAAAATTAATTCTTGAATCAACCCTTAAAACTTATAACCACAAATTATGTCTCAAGTTATCTTCTATCCTACAAGATGAATGCTTTGAAATTATTATATCAATTTTTACTTGTCAGATTTCTTTGTAAATTTTTCTTTTGTATGATTACCAATAAGCAGTTAACTATTTACCGAAACACAGTAAATATGCAAAGTATACCGATCAATCCATAATTGCATATGTGAAATGTAAAACAATAAAGTAATAAAACATAAACACATAACACATGGATTTTAAAGTGGAAACCTTGTTAAGGGAAAAACCACTGGGATTGGTACCCCAAATTTTCACTCTTCTGAAGTGAGCTCTGTTAGGAGCCAACCTTGTTAAAGGTTACAAACACACAGTTAGGTGTGACCTTGTTAATGGATTTAAAAGATAGTTTGTCACCTAGTATCTGACATCCAATGCTACCATCCTTGTTCAAACACTCACTTTGTTGGCAAGTTGACTTCCTGAGGAAGCATGGCTTTTTTTGTGTTGTCAATCATGGCAACAAAGTCATACTAAGTTTCTGTCAAAGATAACTTAGAAGATAAAATGACTAAGTATAGAATACAAAGTAGATAGATAGATACAGAGATCAGCACATCAGTGCACATGTTAGAGACCACACTAGATCAGGCGTGCTTAGGTATATACTCTATGGTGTATATACATGCTATATCCAAATGCGCAAGGTATGGAACTTCAGTAAGGAAAAGTTACAAACAAATTAGTACATTGTAGTCTAGGAAACAATCCAGAATACAGAACATAGAAGCCGACTACTATTTTGGTCAGCATGTATTATTTTGTGATGTTAAGGCTAAGTGCCTTTAGTTATAATTTTTTAATGATGTAATTAATGTTGTTGTAAACATGCTTGAGCCAACTTTTTTGGAAGCGTTATATATTTTGTTAAAGAAGCCGACTAAGTGTTATGTTTTGGGTCGCACCTATTCATTTGTAAAGATATAAGTATGTAATGTATTGTTATGTTACAGCATGCAAGAGAAGTCAATTATTGTGCAAGAAGAAGTTACAGAGGTACTATATAATGAAGTTAGAAGATGATATAGCTCTTTAAGGAGTAAGAGCATCCACACATACACGGAACTGATCAGAAAATAGTGTCACTAGAAGAGTTCATTTTTGATATAGTGCATATCAACATTCAAAGGGTTGTAGCCTTCATATCATTGGGCAGTGAGCCTAGGTAGTGAGCCATCCACCCCTAACAGGGTTATTGTAAAAGACTCCTAATAGAGTCAGACCCTTAACTAGGTCATTGTACTCAATTTGTAAAGACTACTTCTAACAGGGCAAAGGAACCTTAACAGGTTCATTATACCTAGTACAATATTTTGTGGGTAATAATCCCCACCGGAGTTTTCCTCTGATCAAGGTTCTCCATAATCAAATCATGTGTTATGTGTTCTTGTGTTAAGATTCTTGAATGCATTTGGCTGAAATATAAATAATTGATAAACACTGATTCACCCCCCCCTCTCAGTGTTTCTAACAATTTCTATCAGAGCTCTGGTCCTCTGAAAGAAAGTTTAACCACTTGAGGAGATCATGGACTCAGCTGAAGCAAAACATTTGAAAAAGAATCTTGAAGTAGCTCTTGAAGATCTTGACAAATCTGAGAAGGAAAATGAAGAACGAAGATTAAAAAATGATGGCTCCCAAATACTTATTAAAAGGCTAAGAAAAGATCTGAAAGATGTTCTACAAGTGATCTAGGACAAATGGTCAAAAAACTTAATGAAGAAAATAAATCTCTAAAAGATAAACTTGAAGATCTGGAGGAACAACTTACAGATAACTAGAACAACATTGAAGACAAGATCAAAGAAAGCAAAAAATTGGAAGATGAAATTATACAGGCAAACATGAAAATCTTGGAATTGGAGAACATGAAGAAGAAGTTGGAATTTGAATTAACAGAAGCAAAGGATAAGATTGATAAACTCCACACAAGTTCTAATTTGATTCAATCCCATCTCAATGCACAAAGAAAAAAGGGAAGCAGTTCTGGTCTTGGATTCAGTACAACACAAGATGAAATCAAATCATCACAAGAGAAAGGAAAAACACTTGAAGCATCTTCAGAAGCTAAGAAAGCTGAAGATACTACAGAGGTTATATCTGAACCACAAAAAGGGGAAATTAGACAAGTTAACAGAACTTGTTATGCATGCAA
>MU225568.1:611799-621903 GCA_018584345.1 Thuja plicata
GATCTGAACTCTCTGAAGATTGGACAGTCTATACTGAAAGAGTTGGCAGAAAAAGGGAAGAAAGTTATAGCAAACTGCATGGATAGAGTGAAGCTCACCTCTAAGCACACTAAAAAGATAAAAGAAGTTGAAGAAATGGTGGAAACCATAAGAAAATCTATTGAGAATTCCACGTAGGACATGAACATGTGCAATAACGTCTACCAAGGACAACTAAACAAAATTGAGAAGGCAAAGATTGAAATAAGCAAGATAAGAGTTAGACAGACTCAGTTGAGAAATGCACTTTCGCCTTCATTAGCAGTTCTTATTGAGAACATCAAATAGATAGATGACACAATGCAGACTTATGATCAAGGTCCTTGCTTGGATCTAGTGAAAATGGAGAAGTTAACATATGCTTTATGCGTGCACCTCCAAACAATTGATGCAATGAAAGCATTCTGGCAGAAAGAGATTCAGTCTCTTCAAGTTGTGTACCCGGATGTATATATGGAGTAAGTATGAAGACTTACAATTTTTTGCACACCTTTGTCATTCATGTCAAAGGGGGAGTAGTATAGAATGTGTATATATGGAAAATTATTTATGTATATATCATTAAGTATATGTATATACATTCATTTTTTGAATGAAGTCATTTTGGGTAACTTAGCCACATTCCTTTGTTGCCATAAATGAGAAAGGGGGAGATTGTTGGAAAGTTGACTTCCTGAGGAAGCATGGCTTATTTTGTGTTGTCAGTCATGGAAACAAAGTCATACTAAGTTTCTGTCAAAGATAACTTAGAAGATAAAATGACTAAGTATAGAATACAGAGCAGACAGATAGATATAGAGATCAGTACATCAGTGTGCATGTTAGAGACCACACTAGATCAGGTGTGCTTAGGTATATACTCTATGGTGTATATACATGCTATATCCAAATGTGCAAGGTATGAAACTTCAGTACGGAAAAGTTACAAACAGATTAGTACACTGCAGTCCAGGAAACAGTCCAAAATATAGAACATAGAAGCCGACTACTATTTTGGTCAGCGTGTATTATTTTGTGATGTTAAGGCTAAGTGCCTTTAGTTATAAGTTTGTAATGATGTAGTTAATGTTGTTGTAAACACGCTTGAGCTGACTTGTTCGAAAGCATTATATATTTTGTTAAAGAGGCTGACTAAGTGTTATGTTTTGGGTCGCGCCTATTCGTTTATAAAGATATAAGTATGTAATGTATTGTTATGTTACAACATGCAAGAGAAGTCGATTATTGTGCAAGAAGAAGTTACAAAGGTACTATATAATGAAGTTAGAATATGATATAGCTCTTTAAGGAGTAAGATCATCCACGCATACATGAAACTGATCAGACAACAGTGTCACTACAATAGTTCATTTTTGATATAGTACATATCAACATTCAATAGGTTGTAGCCTTCATATTATTGGGCAGTGAGCCTAGGCAGTGAGCCATCCACCCCTAACAGGGTTATTGTAAAAGACTCCTAATAGAGTCAGACCCTTAACCAGGTCATTGTACTCAATTTGTAAAGACTGCTTCTAACAGGGCAAAGGAACCTCAACAGGTTCATTATACCTAGTACAATATTTTGTGGGTAATAATCCCCATCGGATTTTTCCTCTGATCAAGGTTCTCCATAGTCAAATCATGTGTTATGTGTTCTTGTGTTAAGATTCTTGAATGCATTTGGATGAAATATAAATAATTGATAAACACTAATTCACCCCCCCTCTCAGTGTTTCTAACACACTTGGCCTATCAATAGGTATTGGGAATATCCAATGCTACTTTCATGATCAAAAGTTTTGATACTCCTTGGGATGTATCTCAATTGTAAAAGAATTTTGAGTCCTACTTAGTTAAGAGACTTGATTCTTCAATGGTTAAACTGAAACATTAATGATCTGTTCATACATACAACTCAATTGTAGATTTTTAGACTTATTATAAGTCCATTACCTCTCTGATCAATATAATCAATTTTATACCTTTTCTCTACACTGTTCTACTCTATGATGCTGTCTGACTGTTTGTCGGTGTCTGCAGAGTCTAGCTCTTTCTTTAGCTTGTTGATCAGGACTCAAAGAAGACTTTCTCCTCCTAAATATATTATCTTTATCATCTTTCCTATATTCTCTTGTTCACCCCACACTTCATAATGAATTGGGTTTGTCTCTATATAGACATGATTAACATTTTATTGGCTTTCTTGATTCTTGGCATGATCAAAAATTCTCGCCAATAGATTTAAAGAAAAATCCAGTTTTATCTCAAAGAGGTCTTCTTGCCAACTGGACAAATTAGCTTTAAATCAATTACTTATCTTTGGCTTTATCTAGATGTTTAAAACAATGATAAGTATTTGTTAATTCTATCTTTAGCTTCTTGACAACTAAGCATTTTTTCATTTTATGAACTCTCTGTTATATCGGTCAACACTTTAGTTAGTCATCGGTGATAACTAACTGTTCTGTGGGTGTGACTTCAATTTTCATTGGGATCTCCATCCTTGTCTTCTCCATCAGGAAACACTAAAATTATTTCCGTCGGGTTACTCTGTGTTTTGCTCATTGGGAAACATTGTAACTCTGTTCGTCGGTAATGCAGTGCATTTTCTCGTCAAGAAACACTGTGACTCTGCTATTTTACTTTGTCCGTCGGTGTGCACTCCATCGATGTATACAATCACTTAGTGAATAATTGACTTGTATGCATTACTAATAGCATATCCTTTGATTCATTAGTTCTTTGAAGTCTTTGGCAGTATTTCCATGACCATACAGATTATATCAAGTTGACATCAATGAAAATACAATACATTAACTGAGTTAATGCCTTGCATGATCATCAACTTAACATCTTCAAACATTCAATTAGTTACATGCCATCAATCTCTCCCTTTGGCATTGATGGAAACATACTACATTATCATACTATAATATTACTAATACGATATGAAATATACAGTTTCATCAAGATTTTCTAATGTAACTATTACAAATGTCTTGCTTTCGGTAAGCTCAAATAGCTTTGATTTGATTCTTGTAGCTTTCTTTTCTGTCTTCAATCCCTTCACTGGATAGATGTAGAATCTTTCTTTCTCTAATGTGATGTGTTCTCCTTCTGTGTCAAACTCTCTCCCTTTGACTATTCTCCTTTCTTTTGATGTCTTTTGTCATCAATTCTCTTCCTTTGTGTACTCTCCCTTTGGATACTTCGATGGATATAATCTCTCCCTGATTTGATAATGGATATAATATCTCCCTTTGTCAGTATGATAATGAGATATCTCTCTCCCTTTAACAAAAATGCCAAACAAACATCTTTTCAAAAAAATATTTTGATAGTGATGTCAAACAGATCCTTTCTATCCATAATATATTCCTTGAATTTCCCAATCCATCGGTAATAACTTCGGTGCTCAAAGTAGATAAATACCTTTCTATGTGTAGATGTATCTTTGAAGTCCATCTTTCTTCTTGTATCAACATGAATGATATTCTGATAACATGTAGGATGATGCAGCCTTCTAGTCAGCTTACTGACTAGTAGATAAGGGTCTGACCCCTAGTCTCTTTCTCAAGTATTCAAATCCATCCTTGGGAAGTGGCTGGTGAAGATATTGACCAATTGTTCCTTTGATTGCACATACTCGAGTATCACCTCCTTTTCCTAAACTTGTTCTCTCAAATAATGATACTTGATGGCAATATGCTTTGTTTTAGCATGCATGACTAGATTCTTGAAGATGTTTATTGCACTTGTGTTGTCACAATAGATAATTACTGGTTCTAGAATTTTCATATGCATACCTTCCAGTAATTGTTTGATCCATGCAATATTTGAGTAGTTTGCAGTAGTAGCAACATACTCTGCTTCTGTAGTAGACTGAGAGATGCATCCTTGCTTCTTGCTGATCCATGTGACAAGTCTGTCACCCATAAAGAATGCTCCTCCAGTTGTGCTCTTCCGGTCATCAATATTTTCAACCCAATCAACGTCGGTAAAGACTTTAAGTTCAAATTTTCCTTCTCTTCTATACCATAAGCCATATTCCTCAGTATTATTCTGATATCTTAGGATTATTTTCACAGCAGTCATATGTGATTCTCTGGGATTAGTAGAAAATCTAGAAACTATTCCTACTACATGTGCAATATCTAGTCTAGTATGCACAACATACATGAGTTTTCCAATCATAGTTATATACAAAGACTGGTTTACCTTTGATGACTTATCCTCCTTTTCCAGCTTGCATCTATTTTCCATCGGTGTTCCAACTGGTTTGGACTCCTCCATCTTGAATATTTTCATTACTTCTATAATGTATTTGGATTGTGTAAACAAAATACCTTCATCTTGTTGCATGATCTACAAACCAAGAAAGAACTTGATCTCTCCAAACATAGACATCTCAAACTCTTTACTCATTTCATTTGCAAATGATTTGCATAGCATATCATTGCCTCTAAATATGATGTCATTAACAAATATCTCAGCAATCAAAATGTTAGCATCAATATCTTCCTTCAAATAAAGATTACTGTTTTCACTAGTCCTTACAAATCCGATACTTATAAGATAGGAATAAAGTCTTTCATACTAGGCTCGGGGTGCTTGTTTCAATCCATACAGGGCTTTGTATAGTCTACATACCATGTCCCTCTTGTCTGGATCAACAAACCCTTCTAGTTGCTCAATGTATACCTCCTCCTCAAGTATTCCAATCAGGAATGCAAACTTGACATCCATTTGGTATACCTTAAAGCCTTTATATACAACATAAGAAAGTAATATTATCACTCCTTCTAGCCTAGAAATGGGTGCAAATGTCTCTCCATATTCAATCCCTTCTTCTTGTGCATACCCCTTGCATACTAGTCTTTCTTTATTTCTGGTGACTTCTCCATTCTCATTCAGCTTATTCCTAAATTTCCATTTTGTACCGATGACATTCTTGTCATCTGGTCTCAGTACAAGTGTACATGTCTTGTTTTTCTCTATATGTTCAATCTCTTCATTCATAGCACTTATCCATTCATCATTATCTAGTGCATCATTGATAGATTTGGGCTCATAATAAAAAATAAGACATTATATTTCGAGACTTACTTCTGGTTCTCATACAAACTTTCTTGTCTCCAATGATTTGGTTATGTGGGTGGTTTCTTCTGACATATCTTGCAAGTACAGGTTCAACTCTTTTTCCTTCAGCTTGATCATCATTTTGTTCTTCATTATGCTCTCCATCACTTTGTGCATCATCTTGAGCAATATCTTGATCATCGATATTTGCAGCCTGATGCTCAGGTGCAATGATCTGTTGCTCAGGAGCTCTACATTGTTGGTCAGGTAGAGTTTTAGGTTCTTCATTGTAAGTAAACCTATTGTAGTCCTCTGCTTCTTTAGTGCTTTCCTTTTCATTCTTCTCTGCAAATTCATCTATATTTACATTTGCACTTTCAACAATTTTTTTAGAGGCTTTATTGAGACATTTATAGGCCTTTCTCTTGGTGGAATACCCTAGAAAGATTCCTTCATCACTCTTGGAGTCAAGTTTTCCATTTCTACCATCTTTTAAGATATAATATTTTATGCCAAAATTTTTGAAATAACTTACATTGGGTGTATATCCATACCAAAGCTCATAAGGTGTCTTTTTGGTGTCCTTCAATGTGTAAACAATAGTACTGACAGATTCTCTCCAGAAGATTTGGGTGATGCCTTTCTCTATCATCAGTGTCCTTGCACAATCAATAATGGATCTGTTCCTTCTTTCAGCAATTCCATTTTGCTGTGGTGTTCTTGGTGCAGAGACCTGTCTTCTGATTCCATGCTCATTAAAAGAGTCAGTGAATTCATCTGAAATAAATTCTCCTCGTCTATCTGATCTTAAGAATTTCAGTTCTTTACCACTTTGTTTCTCAACCATTGCCTTATACCATTTAAACATCTTAAATGATTCTAATTTATCTTTTAGAAACATGTCTGTCATCATTCTAGAGTAATCATCAACAAAGAGAATAAAATATCTATCTCAATAATATCTCTTTGTCCTCATGGGTCCACATAAATCAGTATGAACTAATTCTAGAATTTCATCAGATGTGTTAGCACTTTTTCTTGCAACACTTACCTAATGATGACAGTATACCTGATATACTTGAATGCAACCTCTTTTAGGCAAGAGAAAGGCTAATTGCTAAGGATTGGATAATATCCTTCTTCATTTTTGAGCTCCACAGACTCAGGCAGGTATTACCTTTTAAAGATTACTGATATTTTAGCCTATGTATTTGGTGGATTATTTCATTCACTGGTTATACACCTAAATTATCACTGTAACAACTTATAGAATACTTTAGAGATTGCAATGATTGATCTGAAACAGAGTATTATAAGCTAGGCTATGGTTTTGATAACATGAACCAATGAGACAAGGATTTGCATCCTTCTTCCTTTTGATTTTAGGAGGGATAACCTAATGATTCACTCTCTAAAGAATCAACAAAATGGACAATATCCTGCTGATATGAGTCCTTAATGAGTTCAGCTCATTTGTTCTAAAAACTAGATGAAATTGATTAATTTGTGTATAACTGAATGGAGAAAACACTTGCTTAGAAAACTCTAGATCAGTGCCTATTCCTTGGGCAAAGAGTCAATGAAAATATATGTCAACAATTAAAAACTAATGCAATACTGAAGAATGCCTTACAAGCTTCATACAATCTAGATTGGATGCCTTACAAACAATCTACTCAACTCAATACTTCTTCATTAGATCTTCACAACTATGTCTTGCTCTCTATTTACAAAATTTAACTCTCTCCTTGAGAAAGACTCACAAATGATTAAACACACTACCTTGTAGTAGGTATATTTTATATGCCTTACAAATGAACTATACTAGAGCATAAACCATAGTCAAAAGAGACAATAAAATAATGAATAGGAACTGCATTGTATTCTGATTAATCCAAATTGTTTCTAGATATCCAGACAATAAACTCAAGAAGTAAACATGAAAAAGAAGTATGCTTTACAAATAGAAATCTTCAAACCAATGGTAACTTGTACTGAACCAAGCAAAGATAGGAACAAGAACAAGACCAGAAACCTCCACAGGAAGCAAAACAGGAACCTGAAATCAGAACCCCCAAAACAGAAAAGAGAAGAGAAGATATAGAAGAAGGAGAAACCCTAATATTTCTGAGATATTCACACCTGTCCCTCTTCTAAAAATTTGATTCTTTACTCATTCCTCCTTTTCAAAATATATGATATATTCTATTAATAACTGACTCCTTCTGTCTGAGAAAATATCTGATTTTATCCCTTGCAAATATCCATCATTCTTCCACTGAAAAGTCTCCTTTCAATCTGATCATCCCTTTGCAAAATATCTTTGAAAATATGATATTATTTTCCTTTGAAAATCCGATTCATCCTCTGATAAATATCTTCCCGTAAGTTCATCTGTCAAGTCTTGAAATCAAACAAATATATTTGTTCCATTATTTGCAAATCTAATCTTTATTTCATATCCCCAAATCTGATCTTATCTGCAAAAACCTCTGACTTCAACTGTCTTAAAAAACCTCCGGGAATAAACGTTTAAAGTTTTGCAATAAAAAACTATAGAATTCCTTTTAAAATTTATCATGTGCACATTTCTATGCCTTTGAAATCCTCAATTTTTTGCATATTTCCCAGAATTCACCAGAAATTGACATGTGGCATATGCTGGTTAGCTGCTCATAACTGGCTTTTTAACTGTGCCTTTAACCCTAGTTAGCTTTTCTCACTTTGTCTCCAAGTCTCTGAACTTTTTGCCTAACCACGGTTAAATCCAGCGACCATGCGACCAACATCTAATAGTTTATCCGCATCTGGCGACCACGCGACCACACTTAGTCTCCAAGTTGCTAGCAAATTTCAACTCAACTATCAACCCTGGGTGACCTGGTGACTAGCATCCGGTGGCTTATTTCTATCTGGCGACCATGCGAAACCTGCTATCTCCTCATCATGATGGTCATCTCCTCCTTCTGGCTACTTCACGACTAACCACTAGCGGTCAGTCGCCAAGTCTCAGCGGTTAACTCTGGCATCTCCCGACTGCGCGACTAACCACTAGCGGTCATTCGCCAAGTCTCCATGGTTATCTCCCTTGATAGTCAGCTTCTAGCGACTTCGTGACAGGCTACCACGTGTCCATTTTTTCCATGTCATCACCGCCATCTCAACATCAACTATTTTGTAAAATTTACTTACCTTCAAATTTTGGGCATGGAAACTGAGGCATCAGATGACTGGGCGCGCCCATGGATAGCCTCCTCATTAGCTTCATACTTGATATGTTTGTGTCTTGGCATATAAACATTCAAAATTTGATCCCTGGATGAATGTGGGACAATGGGTTTTCATGTTTCAAAGGCATTTTCAAAATTTAGCCTAAAACCTAGGAATTTGCCCATGCATCCATTCTTCTAGCCCTCAAGAGCCCGCCAATAGCCTTTGGGCTCTCTTATTTACTTATAGAGATAGTGTTTTAGTATATAAATACCAAAAACAACCACTACAGAGTGAATGTGGGACATTTTATTTTCACTATTTTCCATTTTTCTGAGACTTTACTGAGTAAACTGCTTGCTAATGGTGACATTTCTTTGCAAATGGAGACCATGAATTTGTTCCATAGGTCAAAATTCCCCTCCCTATGGAGTTACATTTGCAATTTTTCATTTTAAAACTTCAACAATCTCTGCTCCATCAAATGCTATCGCAGGCTGCCAGCAATGTATTTTGCAAGTCATTTAAACAAATATCTTAAACAACCTCCCTGTATTATACTCTGCGCAACTTTCTAGATTGGGGTAGCAGATGCCAATGTTTATGAAATGTATATAACTCTCCACCAAGATTTAACATTGAATCCTTTTATGCCTAAATATCTTTGCACCTGCCATTTACATTTTAATACCCAATGAAAGTCTTCATCTTAGCGCAGGGATTGATACTGATTGTTTTAGTTTTGAATGCTGGCAAAGGCTGTGGAATTTGGCTTTACACCTGCCGCTTGCATTGATGAAAAGTTTTAAAATTATTAAAACCTCCATCAAGACCTATCACGTGAGTCATTACTTCCCAATGTTGTGCAGATGTTAGGCTTTACACCAGCGTGGACTTCTACCTGCTAATAGGAGTTACTTCAAAATGTATATGTTTAAAAAACTTTGCACATTCCCAAGCTTCTTGTGCAAGGTAAAGAAATAATTTTTTTTGTTGTTTGACTGCCAAAAACAACACATAAACTCTAAAGTCTTCACTCTCCCACTTCCCAGCTGAGATGTTGCGCAAAGGATTAGCATACTTATCCTTTGTATGGTTTTTAAAAAACTTAAAAAAAAACTCCCAGAATCAGCACCATAACCCATTATTGTTTGGAAGTTTATAAATTTTAAAGCTTGCACTGCTTGCATAGTTTCCTTTGCTAAAATTGGCACTGAACATACTTTAAACTATTATTGAAAATTCACATGGTTCCCCAAAACAACGTGGGTCCTCAATTTCATCCTTTTGTTACATCCCCTGGAAAATTTACCAACATAAACTGCACAATTTGATCCTCTCATCGTAACTTATTGGAGATGAAGTACAACTTTGATAACCATAACTATGGCTACCACTTTCGCTATAACTTTGACCATGATATCGAGGATTCACCTCTTTACCATGAGTGAACTACTCATAGAAAGCATTCCAGTCCATAGTGAAAAGACATTTATTTTCTAATGGCTTTACAAAACCTTTGTCATTTCCTCAGTCCATGCCTGAAGTGCATGACCAAAATGATCTAACATAGATCAAGGCTCATTGATAATATACCATCTCACTATCCTAGTTTAAAACCCTTATGGTATGAACTAATGTGCCTTCAATGCATTCTTTGAAAGTATTTTTGAAATGTTTCCTTGTTGTACCAATTCTTTAATAATGTATTAAGACATTTTCAAAATGATCTAAACAACTTAATACTTTGAATCAATTCCATAGCTATTTCCCCACAACTTCACTTGATGTCAT
>MU225568.1:625286-681547 GCA_018584345.1 Thuja plicata
GTCAATCAGTGGCCTCAAAAATTAATCCTTGAATCAACCCTTAAAACTTATAACCACAAATTATGTCTCAAGTTATCTTCTATCCTACAAGATGAATGCCTTGAAATTCTTATATCAATTTTTTACTTGTCGGATTTCTTTGTAAATATTTCTTCTGTATGATTACCGATAAGCAGTTAACTATTTACCGAAACATAGTAAATATGCAGAGTATACTAATCAATCTAGAATTGCATATGTGAAATGTAAAATAGTAAAGTAGTAAAACATAAACACATAGCATATGGATTTTAACGTGGAAACCCTGTTAAGGGAAAAGTCACTGGGACCGGTACCCAAAATTTTCACTCTTCTGAAGTGAGCTCTGTTAGGAGCCAATCCTGTTAAAGGTTACAAACAAACTGTTAGGTGTGACCTTGTTAGATAATTTAAAAGATAGTTTTTCACCTAGTATCTGACATCTAATGCTACCATCCTTGATCAAACACTCACTTGGCCTGTCAATAGGTATCGTGCATATCCAATGCTACTTTTATGATCAAACTTTTTGATACTCCTTGGGATGTATCTCAATTGTAAAAGACTTTTAAGTCCTGCTTGGTTAAGAGACTTGATGCTTCAATGGTTAAACTAAAACACTAATGATCCATTCATACATAGAACTCAATTGCAGATTTTCAGATCTATTGTCAGTCCATTACCTCTCTCATCAATATTATCAATTTTATACCTTTTATCCACACTGTTCTGCTCTGTGATGTTGTCTCACTATTTTTCAGTGTCTGCAGAATCTAGCTAATTCTTTAGCTTGTTGATCAGGACTGAAAGAAGACTTTCTTCTTGTTCAGATTCTCTTTATCATCTTTCCTCTATTCTCTTGTTCACCCCACACTTTGTAATGAATTGGGTTTGTCTCTATATAGACATGATTAACCTTTTCTTTGCTTTCTTGATTCTTAGCGTGATCCACAATTCTCGCCAATAGATTTAAAGAAAACTCTAGTTTTATCTCAAAGGATCTTCTTGCCAATTGGAAAAATCAGCTTTAAAATCAATTACTTATCTCTGACTTTATCTGGATGATCAAAATAATGATAAGTATTCATTAATTCTATCTTTAGCTTCTTGACAGCTAAGAATTTTGTCATTTTCTGAAGTCTCTATTCTACTGGTCAACACTTTAGTTAGTCATCGGTGATAACTAACTATTCTGTCAGTGTGACTTTAGTTGTCATCAAGATCTTCGTCCTTGTCTTCTCCGTCGAGCAACACTAACATTCTTTCCATTGGGTTACTCTATGTTTTTCTCATCGGGCAACATTGTAACTCTGCTCATTGGTAATGCAGTGCATTTTCTCATCAGGTAACACTATGACTCTGCTCTTTTACTCTGTCCATCGGTGTGCACTCCGTCGGTGTATACAGTCAATTAGTGAATACTTGACTTGTATGCATTACTGATAGCATAGCCTTTGATTCATTGGTTCTTTGAAGTCTTTGGTAGTATTTCCATGACCATATAGATTATATCAAGTTGACATCAATGAAAATACAGTACATTAACTGATTTAATGCCTTGCATGACCATCAAATTAACATCTTCAAACATTCAATCAGTTACATGTCATCAGATCAAGACCCACAAGACACACTTCAAGCACCTTTACCTGTGTCAACATATGGAGCTAGCTATACAATGCTACAAAGGTTTGGTTATGATGGTACAACTGGTTTGGGGCCAAGACAAAAAGGTTTAATGGAGCTGTCTCTCTTGCCAACCTAGAGAAACAAGAGAGGATTAGGCTATGGGAAACAAAGAACCATTCCTACCACCCGACACATACCCGTTGATCAAGAACAAATAGAAGAGTTACACTGGGTGAAAAACCCAGAACATGCTTGATCAACTATATACTACAACAATTATTGCCATATAAAGTGGGAACCTCTCAATCCCGATTAACCCTCAACCAAGTGATCCATGATAATGAGGGAAGTGAGACATCCGATGAGAATTCTAGCGAAATGGACTCCCACAAGTAAGAGTGGAAATCCATCCACAACTTTGAACCATTAATCCCAGACTATTCTCGTCAGTCAACCACCACCATACACCTTGACGATTTGTTTGACCAATTAACCATAAATGACCAACCATGTATCGATAAACACATTGGTAGAAATTCCTTTGGTGGTGCGTCCACATCACAATCCAGGTTTGTATGAACTATCTTCATTGACCCATTCAACCAAACAGAGTCAACCCACCATGAGGACCTATGTCTTTTACACCTAGAACTGATAGAGTGGGATCAACAAGGATAACCTAATATAGATATCTTTGAGAATGATGAGGCTATCACAAACTTCATGGGACTTAGAGATGGTTTGCCATCAGGAGACCATAAAGTAGGTTTCTCCATCAACCTTGACAGATCAACATATTTTGGGGAAGAAGCTCATCTTTCTAGTCATCAAAAACAATTGAAAAAGAAAAATAATCATCAGTAAGTGAAAACTAAAAGGCGCTTACTGGCACAAAAAATGATAAAAAGGCAAAACAAGACGTATCTTCTAGTGAAAACCTCACTGAGGTGCTAGAAGATGGAAAACATGAACTCCTCCCCTTGGCAGAGGAAAAGTTAGCATTGTTATCAAAAGAAACAAAAGAAGTCAACTTGGGTGATGAAAAGAACCCAAAGAACATCGATTTAGAAAAATCACTCACTCCAGAGGAGCGAGAACAATTCATCAGCTTCTTCAAGGAAAGGAAGGTCAATTTTGTATGGTCCTACTTAGACATGCAGGGTTAGACCGAGAGCTTGTATTACATTATCATCCATTGTTACCCAACACCAAATCCATCAAATAGAAGTTGAGAAAGATGCATCCCCATGTTGCATTACTAGTCAAAGCAGAATTGAAGAAGCTCTTAGATGCTAAATTCATAAGACCGATCCCATACACAAACTAGATATCTAATCTGGTGCCAGTAACTAAGCATAGTGAACAGATCCACATCTATATAGATTTTAGAGATCTAAACAAAGCTTTTCCCAAGGATGACTTTCCGTTACCCAACATCGACATGATTGTAGATCTCAGTGCAAGACATCAGATGCTATCACTCATGGATGGCTTTTCAGGATATAATCAGATAAGGATTGCACTAGAGGACCAACACAAAAATTTTTTTACATGTGCATGGGGAACTTACTATTGGAACGTCATGCCATTTGGTCTAAAAAATGTCAAACCAACATATCAAAGGTTTGTGACAACCATCTTCCATGATCTCATCCACAAGATAATGGAGGAATATATTGACGACATACTTTCTGAGTCAATGCTTAGAAAAGATCATCTACAAGTGTTGGGACCCATATTTGAAAGAATGCAGGAATACAAGGACTATTTAAATCCAAAGAAATGTGCATTCAGGGTCATCGTAGGGAAGCTTTTTGGATTCATTGTGTCACACCGAGGTATAGAGGTAGACCCAGAGAAAGTCAAAGAAATACTGAACATGCCACCATCAACCAACCTAAGGCAACTAAGGGGTTTATAGGGCAAACTCCAATCTATTAGGTGCTTCATAGCCCAACTAGTAGACAAGTACCATACATTTGAGTATCTACTACACAAGGACATAACATTTATATGGACAAAACAATGCAAACAAGCATTCCAAATATTCAAGGACTATCTACTCAAGTCTCCCATATTGGTGCCACCCATCCAAGGTAGGCCATTACTTCTAAATATCGCAGTGACCAAATCAACATTGGGCATACTCTTAGCACAACATGATGATATAGGCAAGGAGAGAGCTATCTACTACCTCAGTAGAACATTGGTAGGCTATGAAATTAACTATTCACCAATTGAAAAATCATGCCTAGTAGTAGTCTTCGCTTCCCAGAAGCTGAGGCATTACATTTTAATCCATCAAACCAAGTTGATAGCCCAAATTTATCCCCTCAAATATCTACTAAGAAAAAAGGCACTCATTGGATGACTAGTAAAGTGGGTAATGATCCTAAGGGAATTTGACATAGAATACACAGATAGAAAAGCCATCAAAGGGAAAGCAATTGTAGATCAACTAGAAGAGGCACCTATTCAGGATCACCAGCCTATCATATCTAAATTTCCAGATGAGTCTATTCTTACACTCCAACCGGAAATAGAAATATGACAACTATACTTTGATGGATCATGCAAAAACCATGGTGCAGGAGCAGGGATAGTGCTCATCACTCCAAACAATGATACAATTCCCAAATATTTTAGACTCAACTTCCCATGCACAAACAACATCACTGAGTATGAAGCTCTAGTTATCAGAGTAAAGATAAAAATACAATGGAGAATCAAGAACCTTAGAGTCTATGGAGATTCACAGTTGGTCATTAGCCAAGTAAACAATGAATATATGCCAAAAGATGAGAGCTAATACCATACAAGGAGAAGATGGAAAGATTGCGCACTAAATTCCATTTCATAGCCTTCAAGAAAGTACCAAGAGCTCAAAACAAAGATATAGATGTGATGGATACCATAGCATCCTTGATTGATATGCCAGGCAACAAAACTAGATTCCATTTTTTGGTGGAGCAACTCATGATGCCATCACATCAAGCACCAATCACAGAATCAACATGTGTCCTTGTTGGTCCTAAAACCTCATAGTACTAGGATGTGTATAATTACCGCCAAAGTAGTGCCTTACCTCCCATATTGTCTAGGAACCAGAAGAAGTCCCTCATCCGCCAAGCCTCTATGTACACCCTTCTTGCAACTACTCTATATAAAAGAAGTCTAGATAGAATGCTATTACGATGTCTCACTTCCACAAAATTTCAAAGAGCTATGTACAAGGTACATGAGGGAATTTGTGGAACCCACAAAAGTGGCAACAACTTAGCTAAAAAGAACATCCACATGGGATACTACTGGCGCATAGTAGAGACAGATGAAAAAAAGTATGTACAAAGTTGTAGGCAATGTCAGATTCATGGAGACCTCATCCATGCACCAGCCCAAGAACTTAATCCCATAACTTCACCATTACCATTTTCTAGGTGGGGATTTTACCTAGTAGACAAGATTAGACCATCTTCATCTAATGGACATAAATACATCATAGCAGCAAAAAAGTACTTCACTAAATGGGTGGAAGAAATTACCCTCACCTACATAACTGGAAAGAAGATCTCAATGTTCATACTTAACAACATCATCTGTCAATATGGAATTCCTCAAACCACCCTGACAGATCACAGTACACCTTTCCAAAAAAAATATGTTGAAGATCTATGTGAATAATTCAAAATAAAACAAGGTTTCTCTTCATTCTATTATCCTCAAGGGAATGGCTAGGATGAAGTGACAAACAAAACTATTTTGAAAATCTTGAAGAAAAATTTTAATGAATCAGGGCGAGACTGGCATTTATAGCTCAATTTTGCATTATGGGCATACAGAACTAGTGTGAGAACACCTACAGGATCCACTCCTTTCCCAATAGTATATGGATTAGATGCGGTCTTACCCCTCAAAGTGGAACTCCCATCCCTACGAATATCATTGAAGAACTTGATTTCAGATGAAGACTACAGAGTAGCAAGGTTCAATGAACTGGAACTATTAGATGAAAGAAGAAAAAATGCATTCAACCACTTACAAGGCTATCATAATTTCCTTAGAAGGAATTATCACAAGAAGGTGAGGCCACAAACCTTTGATGTAGGATACCTCATCCTAGTGGAAAACCAAAAGAACCAAGCAAAGAGAGTAAAACTAGGAAAGTTTGAGCCTAACTGGCTAGGACCATATGACATTGTCAAGTCTACCCAAAGTGGGGCATACCAACTATCAACCCTAGAAGGAGATCAGATCCCTAGATACATAAATAGCATGCACCTCAAGAGGTTCTACGCTTGAGGTCTCAATGGTTAAGGAAACTATCTACATATCTAGAAAATACCCAAAAAATCAAAAAATACAAAAGGTTACCTTGGTGAAAACCTGGAAAACAGGCGCCTTGGCAACAACAAAAAAAATATCAAAAAAAGAAAGAAAAAGTAAAGAGAAACAAAAATGCTCTCTCAGTGAAAGCCTAGAAAACAAGTGCTATTGAGTAGGTACCTTGGTAAAAACCTAGAAAACAAGCGCTAAGTGTTCAAATCCAGCTTCACCATTAATGAACTAATAGATTAAAGCTTGAACAAACTTTGTATGCAAGACTGACTACACAAGCTATTTCTAGAAGCACAAACCCCTTTGAGCACCAACAGTTATCCATGGTTAGTACTGGTCCACCAGACTAGGGGAAATTCTAAATTACCTAAAAAAATCCCTATAAAATCTAAAAAAGTCTTCAAAAAATCTTAAAAAGATCAAAATGTCTTGAAAAACCAATCTTCATCAAAAACATAAAAAATTTGCAAAATCCCAAGCAATAAAACTGCCTCTGTTATCAACAAAGCAAAGGGCGATCAAACCAAGTAATCAATGTCAAAACCATGAGCTTTACGAATCAACATTGGGCCCATATGACATAGCTTTCTCAGTTATCAAATCTATCAGCAAGCAAATTGGCGACCAAGCCACTCAATCAAATGTCAAAACCATGAGCTTTACGAATTAGTAATGGGCCAATCTGACACAACTTGATCAGCTATCCAAAACAATAAAAATCCAAATCAACCAAACAATAAAATCAATCATTTTACACAGTGATGGATATGCTCAAAACCATACAAATTAGTCTTATACGAGTCATCTATTACTGAAACTAGACATAATCAAGACAATCATGCCAATCAAGCCTATCAAGAGAGTCAAACTAATCAAGAGAATCAAACTTAATCAAGTAATAATCAAAATGTTGACTAGGTCAGTTGTCAGTCAGATGTTAGTCTATATTTCACGGTTATGTTGTTACACTACTTCAGGATCCACCAAGTGAGGAGAGTAGCTATGATAGATCATGACTTATTTTCTTTGATTGTTTACTATGGAATGTTCACTTCGATTCTGGGGCCATGATGATTTAGGATAAATACGGTAGGCACTGCCACTTATTTGGAAGCCATGTAGTTCCACGATCTGAGCTTAACCCTGAGAAAGAATTGGACATTCCTTCTTTGTTATCTACTTGTTTATTACCAATAGAATCATAGAAGTATCCAGATGGTCTGAGATTTGGGGGCATTGGATCTCTATTTTGGTTTTTTGTCTTTATTTTAAAAATCAAGAGTTCATAGCGGTATCTAGATGGTCTGAGATCTTGGTGCATTGGAATTCTATCTTGGTTTTATCTTTTTCAGATGGTCAGCTAGAAAAAAGGTATCTAGATGGTCAATATCTGGGTGCTTCTGGCTCTCTTTCTTTTCAAATTAGAGATCATAGTGGTATCCAGATGGTCAATATCTGGGTGCATTTGGATCTCTTTCTTTTCAAAATAGGGATCATAGTTGAACCCAGACGGTCAATATCTAGGTGCACTAAGCTCTCATTCTATTCAATATTTCTACTCCTTCTGGTTATCAAGAGGTCATAGAGGTATCTAGATGGTCTGAGATCTGGGTGCATTGGATACTCTTCAAAATTTCATAAAAAGATGCAATGATGACAAAAATTAGAAATGTGACAACGACTTGGGTCACTAATCCGTTCTATCAACTCATATATATCAAATGTCAACCATCCATTCTATCAATACATATCTATCAATCGATGCCAAAGAAAAAATTCTACACTAATTTCCTTTTATCTAACACATGCATTACTCAGATATTTTGTGCATAATAGATTGCATTCATTCCATTTAAGTGCATCAGAAAAAAAAAAAAAAAATCAAGCATCTGCATACATGGTAATCTCATATAAATATGCATATCATAAGAAACCATCCTGCATACATATGTCACCATCATACGAAAATTAAATCATACATCTAAGAGTCTGCATAATAGAATCACATTGCATAAAAATTTCAACATCTAAGCATAAATCATGTAGAATCATACATATAACAAGTAACCGAATGCACATCATATAAAATCACTTGTTGTATCTCATATAAATCTCAATATCTGAGTACAATGAATGGTCACAAGTCTGAAAAAAAGAAGGTAATCAACATGTATATCAATAAATATCAGTGTGTCAAGATACAATCATCGGTAAGCCTCAGAGTATATCAATCGAATATCACTAAAAAAATGGTACAACATGATACAAAATGGACAGTCTATGGAATCAAAATGAACTACCACCACCCTCGCCACTAGGTGGATGAGTGGGTGGCATATCAGATGCAGGCCTTTGTGACAGACCAGGAGCTCCAACACTATTGCTCTAGGACCTCTGCACCCTGCTAGATCTCTGTGACACTGTATAACTAGGCACACATTGAGCTGAAGGAACAACACCCTCATAGTGGTGACGCTAGTACTCTATCTCTCTTTGGGCATCCCTCCCAGATCTATAAAATTGATCAAGAACATTTTGATGGGACGCATCCTGTACACTATCAATGAAAGATCAGATCTCTATACAATCCTATCACTCTCTGTCCTCTGCAGCAGTAGCTTTAGCCTCAGCTACTATGACCCTACTGTCCATTGTAGTGGCCCATGCATCAGAAGAATCCAACCTAGCGTGTAGATCAGAAACCTGCTATGTAAGTCTCTCCATCTCCGATGGATCAATGTCCATACCACCCATGGCTACATCCATATCCCCCTCCTCATCTCTATCTGCCAATCCCTCCTCCTCCTCACTACTCTCACTACCACTAGTACTACTTCCAGTACTATTTCTCCTAGTAGATGAGCTAGAGCCTAATGCCTCAACATCAATATCAACAATATCCACATCGACATCCTCAACCACTACCCTATCCTCTGCTCTCTCAGCGAGGAAAAAAAAGTGTGACAACGCACTCTATGAATGAGCTGAGAACCCTCCTCCTCTAAACCCTCCTACTCCTCAAAGATGGATCCCAATCCAACCCGCCTGCTACTACCACATCCACCCATAGTCCTGCCCCCACCACTAGAACTACCAGGACCAGGATCATCTCCGTCATCCCCGACACCACAACCACCATCCTAAACTTTGTCTCTCCCTCGCTCTCCATCATGAATGCCACCCCTACCTCCATCTCTCTCTCCATCCCTCCCTCCACCATCACAACCTCCATCTCTACCTCCATCTCTACCTCCATCTCTCTCTCTACCCCGTCCCTTTCGAGCTCTCCTCAGGATGGTACCAACCACAGTCTGAGACACATCAGTCAATGGATCAGGTTGAGAGTGCTGCCACCAAGCATCATACTATGGAGTCGTGCCTCCAAATAGATAGATTCAAAAATCAGTATCATATAGATGATAAGCATAAAGTGACAAATCAAAGGACAACTACATCTAACAAAGTAGAAAAGATAGCTACATATAGACAAATTAGAAAAGAGAAATACATCAGGCAATGATAGAATCCAACACATACCAGCATCAACAGTGGCTGATCGCCAATTCCATGTTATAGGAAGCAAGCCCATAAACTCTATCCTAGAAGAATTCAAAGATATGATAGCACCCCAAAGAGTAATGTCTCTTGATTGTCGAGCAAAATAGGCATATGAGTCCAACACATCCTGTCTCTCACCGAATTTCTGCAACACCTTATCAGTGTTGTGGAAATCAATCATATGAACATGTGGGCTGACACACCCAACCAAGAATCTCCTTTTTTAACAAAATGGAAGATGTGCATCCTCCCCATCCCAAACAGGACAGTCCTTGTAAGGTCTCGAAATGAAGTAAGGCATCATGCCCAACTGCTCCCACCAGTACATCATATGTCTCATATGGGACTAAAAAATAGAAGAATCATACATAAATACAAAGGGTCTCCTAGGAGGAATATCACAAGCACCTACAAACCTACACGCAACAATATGCTCCCACGCCCATATCTGTAAGAGAGTGGGTCCGCAACCAAGAGACTTACCTCCAAGGTAAGCTACATAAAACATGTGAAAGTACATGTGGGCCAACATGCAAGGACCCCAAGCATATACTGTATGATCTCTGACCATACCCTAAAGATAAGCACCAAACCCAATAGAGAATCCATGTAGCTGATGATCAGGACACGAGATCCTACAAATCAAACTACCTAACAAGGTATTCAATCAGTCTAAACCCATGTCGAATCTAGGCCACGGGATATCATAAGGATCAGACATGCCTAACTGATCCTAGGAAGACTAGATAGCTCAAAAAAAATAGTGACACAAGAGTCCCGATCATACTCTACAAGGGCACCCTAAATAGGAATATGAAGAATGCGATAATGATCCTCCAGAGTGTTGTGCACTCGCCAGTCGGTAAACTAAAGGTGCATGTGTCTGAATGCTGGACCTCTCTAATAAATTATAGATAAGACCCCTATTGGTCATGATCTCGGGCATATAACACACCCAGTAAAGACCCAACTCCCTCAATATACCCCTCTCTGCCTCAGAAAGATGGAAGCGTAAGCCTGCAGATCTCGACTCCCAGCAATGCAGAATAGTCCCGACATACTACAAAACAACAACAAGAAAAATATCAGTATCAAGTCACAAGAATAATATCAGACAAGTCATGATGCATGCTAAAAAAGTACACACAGGTCAATTGCGACATACATTAGACAATTGCGGTACTCTTACACTATTTGCGGCACTCAAACATCAAATGCGACATGCTGTCGGCAATTGCAGTATTAAAACATGCAAATGTGACACTTTTATCAATTGCGGCATGCAACCAACAATTGTGGCACAGGACCCACAATTGCGGCAAAATGGTGGCCTATTGCGGCATCATATAAAAAAGACAAAAAACCTAATTTTTTCAAAATGCAATAAATGAAGCATTAATGACAAAGGGACAAGGCCACTCACCGGACGTCCTGCACCAGCTGGATGATGAAAAGTATGAACCTGATCAAAAATGTGCATGACACCTAGTATAACCACCATAGCTCAATGAACAACAAAGAAAGCTGAGAAAACAAGACACAAACTTACCAAAGATCCAAAGCTCGAAGAGTGCAAAGTAAAAATTGAATGGCTCACCTAGCTATTTATAAAGGTTTTGAAATACCCTAATTCCTCCATGGCCTCAATTTATCTTCCCGGACCTCGAAAAATTCAACACTCAATATCAGGGGCATAATGAAGCATTTTCAAGATCAGTTAGATACCCAGATCATCAATTTGTAGTTTCAACAAATTAACGCTCATGTCGTGACTTTTTGCTCAAATTTGTTGAGGGGGCATAAATACACCTGCTATCACCAAGGTAGGATCAAAACAAAGAATCTTTGACACATTGTGACAAGACAAAATGCATCAAAGAGGGGAAAATGTAGACACCGTAAAATGGACAAACTTACGACTTGACATTAAAAACACCAATTTTCATCTATTAATTAATGGTTTTTTAAATCGTTAATTAATCATCTATTTTCTTCTAAATTCTTTTCATCTAGTAATTAATGGTTTTTTATCGTTAATTAATCATCATTTTCTTCTAAATTAATTCCCCAAATCATCTAATCAAACTCCCAAAATTAATTAAATAATTAATTTTATTTAATTAATTAACCTTAATTGATTAATTTCTATTAATTAATTAATTAAATTTGATTTCCTAAAGTTTAAATTGAAATATTTAAACTTACTAAATTAAATTCTTCCAATTAAATTAATTTCAATTAAATTAATTTCAATTAAATTAATTTAATTTCATTCAAATAATACAATTCTAAGTAAAAAAGAATTCAATTATCTCACATGTTGAAAAAAATTAATTTTAAAAATGAATTAAATATTCATTTATCTTCAAATAGATAAATTTAATTAGATCACATGGGTTACTCCACCCACCTCTTCAGTTCACATGGGTTTCTCCACCCACCTCTTCAGTTCTAAAAGGTAACTCAAAATTAGCTCTTCAGTTAACCAAACTCTATCTCCTCTCTCTCAGTTGAAGAGGTGGAGTTTATTGATGGATTCTCTAGTTCCCTTTGATCTCAACTGTTCATCTTCCTATATTTGGGATTGATCTCAACTGTTCATCTTATTCTCAATTTCTATATAAAAACCATTCATAACCATTTGAAGGATCCAGGATTTCAAGCTCACATGCGCCATTACTCTGTCAGATTAGTTCAAGTATCAAGCCATCTTGTGATCACAAAGAAATTCAATATCATATTCTTGATGCTCCCAAGTCATTGATGCTGCCCACACCAATACATAGCATCAGACAAACAACATTTCAGAAGGAGTAGAGAGAGGCAATAGAAGCTTCAAGCAATTGGGGTTGTATTCATTTGTTTTCCTCTTATTTGCTTGTACACTTTATTGATTCGTAGTTTTGTTATTAGTAGCTTATTTATTATCAATTTCCCCCATTGCAAATGAGTGCTACTGACCCCTTGTTGACTCGAGGGTGTTATAGATTTTGGTCCATTACGTACAAGGATAATCAGGAAAAAATATTTTCCTCAAGACACTTGAGGTGGCGACTCCGTACAAGATATTTTAGAAAGTGATTCCACTAAGAATTAAGGATCCAGGGGTAGTTTATATTCTCCTTCTGATAAGAAAGTGGCAACTCCGTGTGTTAGAAGTTTTTAGTTTCTCCATTGAGGGAGAGAACCTAGAAGGAATGAATATTTGGCCTTGAGTTAGTAATAAAAGATCTATTACATAATGTTTAAAAATTTGTTTGGAAAAATTTTGATTCCCAATGAGCCTTTGGATCTTAGAAAACTTCATTACAGTACTAATGAAGTATTTTCAAAGATTTCACAAAGGGTGCCTAAGTTTTATGGAGATGAATCAATTGTTGTTCATTTAGATACTTTTCATGAATTCCTTGATGATTATGAAGTTGATGCAGAAGATGATGCCATGAGGTTGTTTTCCTTGTCATTAAGGGATAATGCAAGATAAGTATATCAAGAATTACCTACACACTATATTTCATCATGGAGGTATTTTGAGCAGTGGTTCTTGAATGAGTTCCATGATATAGAGGATGAAGACATGCATTATGAACAGGAAGAAGATGACACCGTGGAGTCAGAATCTTACATGTCTCCCTTGGACACATTTTTTAATGTAGAAAGACAAGAGGGTGATTCCATAGCCCATTTGTTCGTAAAGATGATATGTTTCTATTGGGGGATACCATCAGATATCGTGCCTTCAAGCAGGGAATTTCAAAGAAAAATTAATGATTTGAGAGTCTCTTTAGATGACCCTGATTTGAAGCTCCTTTTTCAGAAAGTAAAAGAATATAATGAAGGCAAAGGAAAACATATAGAGGTGAAACATGAACCTGATGATGTTTCAGAGTTGAGCGAAGAAGAAATTTTTGGACAGATTGAAGAGGAGTTCTTCCAGAAAAAGACATATAGAAATGAATAAAAATAAATGTCATAATGGAGAAGAACATTCTCCTAGTTCAAAGGAAATTTCAAATCTATTGGACACTAAATATAAAAAGTATGCCCATAAAAATGGTCATAATTTTCTCTACATTTACCAGAATAAATAGATTAATAAATTAGGGCATATCCATGGTAGATTTGATGAAGTATGTAATAAACCCCAGGAAGATAATATATCAAAGAAGTACATACATCATGTTGAAGATGTGCCTGAAGATAATTTTTCAAGTTTTCAGTATAACCCAACTCCACAGGAATGTGAAGAGATGATTCCTAAGTATGAATTATTTTTTAATCTATTTTGTGAAATGAATGTTGACCATCCAGAAAGTGAAGACAAAATGAAATTGCATTCAGTATATGAGCAGGAAGAATTTTCTACAAAGAGAATTAATGAAGACATTATTCATGTTGATGAGGCAAATATTGATTCTCAGGAGGACACTTGCAGTGAAGAAGAGGAAGCAAAAGAAGATACATTTAAAAATAACCTAAAATTTTCAAAAAACTTATGTGATGACATAGTGGGAAAAAATGAAGAAACATGTAGTATATGTCCAAAAGCATTATATGAAGAACATGAAGAAGATAAGGCACTTAGAGATGACCTAAATTTTACTGATCAATTATATAAGGAGAATAAAGAAATAATGTATGTTGAAAGAAAAAATATGTTTCAGCACAATCTTTGTGAAAATCAATCACATTTTGATGTGTATTCGAAGCATAGTGCAAATAATAATTATAAGAAATTAGATGAGCCTAATTTGTGCATTATGTTTCAGGATATAATTATTTTCAAGGGGAAGTTTTATAAAGGATATTTTCCAAAAAATATTGTGCATTTGGAAAACGGATTACACAGTGAGAAAGATATTTAGACATATAATATAAAAATTTCTTACAGAAGTTACATTGGATTGAGGTCTACATATGGTAGTAAAAGAATATTTTTTCAAGGTGGTGAGACATGATAAAATAATGGGGTTTTTTAATGAGCATTTGAAGAATGATTATAGGATCACAAGCTTTGGAATTGAGTATGAATATGAAAATGAAATCAATAATCAAAATCAGGTTTTTGATAGGGGAAAGCAATGATTTTCATTTTGATGAGCTTTGACCATTAACTCAGGAGAAGAGCTACGAAGGGAAGAAAACATATATCTACTGTGAACTCTGGAAAAGGAAATGTGTCCACAAAGCCATGAGGAAAATTTTAGAGGAGTATATTTTATTCTCATGAATTTTTATTTAGTGTTCCCGTATCTTTAATATTATATAGTGATTGCATATTTCAATTTTTATTCCCAGATATATTTTTCATCTTGATATGCATTTAGAATCAAATTACTTAAAATATTAATAGTTAATATTTATACATTGAAGATGTCATTCTTGTGAATGAAGTAAAATGATTTTCTCCAGAATGTATTATTGGTAAAACATTAACAATGCAGGTGCAAAGACAGTAGAGGGAACAAAATTTTATAGACCTTGTTCAAAAATCTAAATCATGTTTTTAGTATTGAGGCATAATTGTGGGACCATTTTTGGGCTGCAGATGATCATCTACATATCCCAAATGACCCCCATAAATTCCTCCATAAATGGGAAATGGTTTTCTTACAATTTCATATCTTTTTGAGATGTCGACAACAGGCATATCCAAAAATGACCAGACATCTCTAAAACGGACAGTAAAATTACAATCCTAGGAAAATATTTGGAGCCATTTTTTAGGGCTGTATAAGTGATGTGAATGATAAATTTAAGCTTAAAATATATGCTCCAATCATATGCCTCAAGTTTGGGGGCATTTTTACAATGTTTTTAATAATTTTAGAATGCCAATAAGCCCGAAAATAGCCAACATATTTTGTAAGTTCAACAGATGAAATTATTATCAATGGAATGAGTGGGATGATTACTGTAGCACAAAGAGAAAGTAATATGTATCCAAACTATGTAAGTTGCAGATTTTGAATGAAAAAAATAAGGCAGTGACTATGTGATGAGGAAGAAGAGGCATTCGAGTTGTGTGCATTTCCATAGATACCATTGCATATCAGTAGATAACTTTTGAAGTGCAGATTATGGAAGGGCTCCTTTAATTGAAGCAATAAACTAGGATAACATATTGCATGCTTGTTGATAAGCTATAAATGTAAGTGTGAGAAATAATAAAATAAAACATTAGTGTTGAAAACTCATTGAGATAATAGATTTCGTGCTTGCTTGATACACCGATGGAGTAAAAAATGGGGCCTAAGGATTCAAATTATTTTCTTCATAAGTATTGAGGGAAGGATTTTATTTCATTGTTTTGACATTTTGAAGGTAAAATATTATTGTTTTTCCTATGGTTTTATTTTTTTTTAACATTTTTTAAAGGAATACATATTATTATGAAATGTCTTTACAAAAGTCAATAATGAAATTAATATTTAAAATTATTTCCCCTTTATTTAATTTTGCCTTTAATTGAGAATTTGTTAAATGTCATTGATTCATAATGATTAATAATTTTGATTTCTATTTGAGTTAATTTTTGGTGTGATTGATTCTATTTCATCAACATTATGTTTCGAGTGGTCTTCTTCTCCCCCAGAGATAAAAAGATTCTTGCTTTCCTAGGCATGGACACATGTCCCCAACTAGAGCCACTCTTGACACCTAAATTTGCGAACACAAATTTTGTTAATTAATAGCCTAATGGTTCAGGGCATTATATGTGAAACCTAAAGATTTTGATTTTATCAAAATGATGAAAATTACATAACCATGACACCACCACAAAGGGAGTATTATTTCTCACCTTCATTCTTTGAAGATTAATTATTATCTAAAATATTATAAGGGGAGTTACATTGAAACATTATAAATTAATTATTACTTTCCTTATAAAAATTATATTGGTGGAATAACTTCTAAAGTGAAAAATTAGTTTACATGCGCAAAAATTACTTAAGAGAAATGTTGGTTATTTAATTGATTTATTCTATGTGCAGGTTTACAATCAAAAAATTATTCTATAGGGAGTTTCATTGTGTTGAATTCTCATGTTATTTGTAATTTGAAATACACACACACACACACACACACACACACACAGTTTGATCATCAATTGAAAGGTTTGGTTGACAAACTTTCCTCTATTCTATTGGTCTCTCAAAGACAAAGTTAAATTCAGTAGAACTAAATGTATAATCTAGTTTCAATTATAATTCATGTAGAAGCCCTTGAAATGATGGTCTTGTTATATACAAGTTATTAAAAGTGTCTCTAAGATGTACGTAGGATTGATATAGAATTGACTCCATTGCCCAAAAGGAGCAAGGCACTGATCTTATTAATAATTGGAATATAGTCATTCAGCTCATTGTTCAAAGTTTGTGATATTTTATTCCTTTGATCTATTTCATATTATATACCTTTTGTCAAACATTTACAATTAATCAAAGCATTTTATTTTTTGCATCATTCAATATACTATTGATTGAGATAATTACAATTTGATTCCTCTCAAGTCTATTTTCCACCTTGAGAGAATCCACAAGTTTTATAGTCAATTATCTACTATAAAAATCCTTTGAATCAACATATTTGGTTAAGGTATAGGCCTACTAGCCTTGGCTTTACAGAGCCACAATTGCAGAAGTTCAAACCTCCATTTGGTTGAAATTGTTAGTTGGAAAAAACAATTGGATTTCCCTGCATTGAATTGGCAAGTCCATAGGAAATTCAAACCATCTTTTTTGGGAACCAACATGCACAAATGTGTTCTTCCATTGTCCGTGAGTTTCCGTATATGCAACGATTGCAAAAATTCTTAGGATTCTTGAGTAATTCATGAAGCTATCCAATGAAGTTTATTGGTGAGCTTTGTGCATTAGCAAAGAAGGCCATTGGATGATGTTTTTGTAAGTTTTGATTTTTTTTATGGTCGTGGTGACATTCAAGACAATGATATGTGATTTTTTTCCAAGTGGATTTTGTGGCAAAATGTGGTAGTGAGAGGGATTTCCTCTTGACTTTCCTTTGTCATTGCAATTTCTCCGATGATGGGTGAGTTCAAGGAGCTTTCCTTTCTTTGGAGATGATCTAAGCACTCACTTGAACCTCTCTAGTGAGAAATATCTAATATTATCCAACTTTATGTCTTGGGCCCTCCTTCTAGCACCACTTTTGTTGAGCATTATTTTTACACAAGTCAATTTCTAGGAATTCGAGATCTGATTTTCTCTCCTGAAAGAATAATGAAGTTATTCCAAAGGCTCTCTGTGGTCGTGGTACAACCTCTCAGTGAGCTCAGTTGAAGATAAATATGAATGTTCACAAGGAGGCCTTTGCTGGTTCTTTCAAGACTTCAACCTACAAAATTTTTTTAGTACTTTTTGTATTTCTTCCAATTTATCAATTTATGCAATTCACTAATGATGTAGAATGTATGCTAAACCCCTACAATGTTTATCTACTCTACTTAGTTTGTTAAAAGATCAAATATTTTGGTAACAAGAGTTAAACAAATTTACTGAAATAAGATCCTAATGGACAAAAACCATTTTTGAACCTTCCTTACAAATAAAATGATAGAGAGATGGAAACCCACAAAATATGAATCAGAACAAGTCCTGAATCTATACCCAATAGGTGCAATCATTTGGGGAAAATTTAATCAAGATGCAATATTTTCAAAATCTATCAAATCGTGAAGCCACAAGTATGCACACACACACGAGACAAATTTATCATTGAAGCAGTAGAATTATCTTTCCCAACCATTCATCATAGCAAGATTGATGAACAATAGAACTCCAATATAATCAATTTCATATCCAAATATTATAAATGCAATAAGCTCTTTGAAAGAAATGAACAAGTGAACACAAATTCATTAATTTACCATAAACAACAAAAAATATCACACTGTGAATGAACCACCAATTGTATATATTTATTACATAAAATATCTGACCTTGATTGCATTGTTTTGATACAATATATGGTGCTTTGATTTTCAAAACTTTGAACCCCAAAACTAGGGTTTCAATTAATCTAAAATGGTGAAAAAAATCTAAAACTAAAGCTTAAAGAAGCTAAACTATAGCTAAACTAACTATTAGCAAGATTACATGGACTCTTGATCCATTAACATTCAGTTTTCCCCTCATATCAAGGTAAAACTCACTTAGAACAAGAGAGAATTGAACTTGAGCTCCACCATTTCTAACTAGATTCTTCACTTTGATCTTTGAGTTCTTTCTTAAAGTATTCACCTGGGATTCTCTTTGTGTGGACAACTGATGGATAGCTTCCAGTTAAACCAAAATGAACCTTAGTCCATAAGCAATATGATCTTAGACTTCTTCCCCATGCAAAAATCTTCTTCACGCTGAAATAAACTAAAAATTTGGACCGCAAACTTTGCTTCAAAAACCAAAAGGACAAAAAAAACTAAGTGTAGATGAACTATTCTTGGGCTCTTTGAAATTTCAGACTTTAAAAGGCCAAAAGGCCAAAATCCTGAGGCTTCAAAAAATGACTAAGTGTCAAAATCCTTTTTTTCAAAATTTGACTAAGTCCCCGAGATGGACAATTGGTCTGGGAAGATATGCGGGCAAGCTTCCTGAAGCCTCTACACTATTTCTTGCACTTCCCCATAGTCTACCTCTTGCACATTACTCAAGCACTGATCTTGTCTTTCTCTGGAGGCATTTTTACTCGGAAGAAAATAAATTTATCTCCTCTTCGTGCTCAAAAATCCTTTTCATCTCTTCCTTGAATATGAAGAGTTGATAGAGATCCTCCTTTGTGCTAACCCTCTCTAGGATCCCTCTAAACTATAGTGTAATTATTTTTATTGGCGACAAAACTTGTCACTCATTATCCTCATATTACTCCAGATCTATTACTGTGAAGAAATCCTCTATTTTCTCTATGCACATCATAACTTCCTTATGTCTATGGTGGACCTTGTTTACACATTTTTCATAAAAATTTATTTTCTCTGTTATGCTTTTGGTCCATATCCCAAAATTATCTATTTTTTCTCCCTCATATACTTTTACCAGAATTTGGAAACGTTGTTTCTTCAAGTTATCTTCAGGTCCTTAAGCACTTTTTGCCATCTTCTTAATTGAAGATTTAATCCATTTTCATCCTCCATCATATCTTCCATCTTGGTAGCCTCTTTGAGAATGGTCTTGAAAGGTTTCAAAATATCTCTAATGATTCTCTCTCCTCACTGCTAAAAATCTACCTTCCAGTGTGTGCATTCCTGTACAAAAGAATGTGTCATTCATTTCAGTAAATTCGTTGTGGCCTTCTTCTCCATGAAAACTTATAATGAGGCTTTTGGAAAAATTGGGGCAATGAGACCCACCACTTTAGAAATGATTTTCCTCAATGCATCATTCTGCTCAGTTAGTGATTTTATATTTTCTTCATCGTTGTCCATGAAGACAAGAGAATGTTTCATCCCTAGAGCTGCCAATGTTTTTCTTCCTTCTCTTGTAGGATCCCCTAGATCAACCTCATCAAATATGTAATCCTCTGGGGTTATTTATGCCCAGATGGCATCGGTTGTACGAACTGCCACTTGATCTTTCCAATAGCCCTTATTATCCTGAGTGACATAGGATATTGTCCTTGCAGGCACACTAGACTCTTCTTGGTGGAAGGCTTGACCTAGAAAGGACATGTTTGTATCCTCTTCCTCTTATGTATAAATTCTCTTCCTCATTTATATCTCTTTAGTAAACTATGTTGGTTTAGTAAAGGAAGTAAAAGGCTCGTAAGGAGAAATGTGTAGTACTGAAGCAATCCCTATTGTTTCCTATGCCTATATCTCCTCTTCAGCTTCCCTTTCCTTTTCCAATGCTTCTCTTCCTTTTGAGATATCTCCCCCTTCTCCCTCCCCTTCTTTTCTCATTTCTTCTTTCAAGATTCCATCCTTCTCTCCTAAAGTGACATTTTTGACCTCATGTGTTTGCTCCGGTAGAGGAGTTCTCTCTTCCCCTCTATGTCCTGTTTCATCTTGGGGTTTCTCCACATCTCTTGAAATATTTGATAATATTTCAGCTTGATTTGGGAATGAAGGTGAAGTGGGAGTAGGAAATGAAGGTGGAGTGGGAGTAGGAAATGAAGGCGGAGGAGTAGGAGTAGGAAATGAAGGTTGAGGAGTAGGATTTTGAGCATGAGGTGAAGGTGGAGGAGTTGGAGTAGGAAATGAAGGTGGAGGAGTAGGAGTACAAAATGAAAGTGGAGGAGTAGGAGTAGGAAATGAAGGTGGAGGAGTAGAAGCCTAAGTATCTATAGGATCGGGGCCTTTCTCTACCTCCTTATCTCCTTATGTATCTTGGAGTGACTCTTCTTAGGTTTCTCGTGAGGTTTGGGCAGTGGAGGACCCCAAAATAGCTTTTGCATCTACCTCTTTGTCTGTGTCTCTTTCCTTTCTTATATCTATTTCCATCACTCGTACTTTCACTATGGGGTTTGTGAACTAAGATGGGGGTGGAGTAAGAATAACCTATAGGATTAGTGGTACATGCCTTCCCACATTAACTCCACTTGAATGATCAAATGCATCCATCCCTTGATCCTCAAACCCTATGAGATTCTAGAAGTCAGACATAAGGAATTCATTGGGACCAAGGGAATCTTGTGGGTTTCCTTGTTCTTCCTGTAAGTCTTCCTCTCCATAAATGGGGATGTCCTTTTCTAGGCCTTTCTTCTTTGAGATAGAATTCCTTGAACTTTTTCTTCTCATTAAGGGTACATCCTTCTCTTCTTTACCTTCCTCTTCTAGTTTCTCTAGCAGATTTTCTAAATGCGGAGATACATAGGCTATCTTCCTCTTATACGCTTTCTTTTTCTTTCTTGAGGTGCCCGAAGGTTGTCTAGTCTCCAAATCAGCAGATTGACTAGTGGTCAAGATCTCTTCTTGAGTCACGTGTGCTTTATCCAAAGGTTAGCATATGCTACTAGTCATTCTTGTCTTTGGTGGTTTATACGTAGGGTTGGGGTTGTACACCACTGGGTTTTCATGCCCATATACTGTTCTTGATTTTTGTGGGGCTTCCTTCTTGAACTGAGGCACCGCTACCCTTTCTCCTCATACCTTACCCACTTTGGATGGTGAGTTTAACTGTGGTTTCCTTGGTATGGGATCCATTTGGAAGGGCCTTTTTATCCAATTCTTAGTGGCCCTAACCATGTGTATGGCCTTGAATTGAATTCTATCATTCTCATCTTTATCTATCTCAACATTCAAAATAGGTCTTGTATATACCTTATCTTTATTATACAGTGGTTCAAGTACCTCATCCGTGTATTTTTCCCATCCTTTGGGGGGACTGTCGAGCTCTAGGGAAGCCTGTGCAAAAAATAGGGATATTCTGCAATAATCTTGAACCTTGAATTCATAATGATCCACACAATTCATCTAGTGGTTTTCCAAGTGAGGCTCATGAACATAGTGTCTGCCCATGATGTAGCTATAGGTATCAATGGGATAAAACCTTGGCCTGACCCCATCCGTTAGAGAATGTAATATGCATTCATCCCATTCAAATTCAAGGCACTTGCACACCTTCATATCCTATAGGGTTAATGGGCCAACTGAAATGGGAAAGTCACAACAGTGCTTCTTTTTTGTGTTTAATATGCTCATATGCATCAACGAGTTGTCGGGCCATATCTATGATAATTGCCTAGTCAGAAGGGTATTTGATAAGTTTCTTTGGGCCAAGGGTGCACCCACCCACTCTATGTAGATGAAGGTTCTGAACTGAATGTAGAAGGCCCCTATTACCCTTACCTTAGCAGCTACCTCTTCAGATAATATTTTTGCATAATCACCCTCAATTGAGTTGATGATTGCAAAGATGAATGCATCATTGACGATCCTATAATCTAGGTTGTTTTCATCTAGCTTATATTTCCTTATCAGTTGGGGATATAATGTGAAGGGCCAAGCATTTGGTTGGCTGAAGGATCCCCTTTTCACCAATCCCAGGTACTCTGCCCTTGCTTCTAATAAATACACCATCTATGATGTCATGTAAAACTTTGGGTTATGCTTTACTGAAATTAATTTTACATCCAAATTATCACTAAGGATGGTTGCCCAATCAATGTGGCCCTTTGACCCTTGGTCTTCTCATTTAGTATGATCATCCAATATTCAAGATGGATGGCCTGGGGCAATATGTACAATCTACTGAGAATTGTGACGACTGCCTGAATATCATCCTTTAGGTATCCTCTTATCATATCTATCTCTTAAAGTTTGTTCTTTGGGAGGGATTGGTTCATGTATTCTTGGTTTACTATGTCGTATTCCTCCAAGGTATTATTCTTGAACCAATCCAACTCTTTGTTGATTGAGAAGTCATAGTATCTGTCGATGCCCTTTGGAAGGTGGAAGACATCCTCAATGTTATCTGGTCAGAGTTCCAAGATAATCTCTTCAACTCTATTTTTCACTACCCTCTCATCTGGTACATAGTGGTGTGCCAAGGTCATAATAAATTTTGAGGATAGAACTAATACTGGGTGTGTGGCCACATTTAATAGACTTTCAAGCACTAGGGTAGTGTATTCAGATGACCTCCCACTAGGCCTAGCACATTTGATTAGGAACTCATTCCATTAAACATTCTGCATGTTGGTTTTAGTAACCTTACTATGGTGGTTCCTGACCTTTGAAGGCATGTGGTACCCTTGTAATAGGTACTTCATGGGTGATCCAACAATCCTTTCTGGCATTCCTGCAAGAAAACATGCAACCATCAGTACTTTATTTAAAACAACTATCTCAAGGAAAGCATAAAACAAAAACAAAAACTCTAAGGGTCAGTAGTAGCTGCTCAAAATCATCCAGAATTATCTTATGGAATTGTTGGCCACTCGAACTTGTGGACACCGAAGACATGAACAAAGTGCGAAAGGCTGAAGCTACGAAGAAACGACTTGACAAGGATTGGGTGATGCTCTCAATTTGGACTATGAAGGTGCGAAAGGATCTTGGGGTGCAAAAGTGAAAAGTATGAAAGTGGATGAGGTGAAGAGTGGAGGTTTGAACTTTTGGAGGTGTAGAATGTTTCAGCATGCAAAGGTGCGAAAGTTTGAAAGTGTGAATGATGGTCCTGCCTTCAGTGTTTCCACCTTGGGTGATAATATATTGTGAAACGCAAAAAATTGTGAAACACCGCGGGTCATTATGGACTTAGCATAATTTAGTTCTCTGCTCAATCTGACTAGTGAGATGAATTTTGGCCTTTGGAGACTGAAACTCCTACAACTGACATGACACAAGAAAAACCAAAAACCAAAAAAAAACACCAAAAAACATTACAAAAGAAAACTATATGACCTAGGGAAAAGTACCCTAAGTGAACTTCACGAAGGGAAGATAAAAAAAAAGCAGAGGAAAAGAATGACAAACAAAGACTGAAATGAAACAAAATGAAGGAAAAAAACCATAAACCTAATGGAATGTCTGAGAGACCAACCTGCTAGGACGGAGAGAAGGTGAGAGACAAGGTGCAACATGAGAACGAGAAACATGGTCCCGAGAAAGGAGCACAACGATGAAGAAGAGTGTGTAGAAGATAGGATTGCCAGAGCTCGAGGAGGTAGAGAAAAAATGAAAAAGTGAAGAAAAAAAGGGTGCTGTCACTTTTATAGCTTAACAATTAATGAGGTGACATCATGTAGACTTCAATGTTTCGGTGGCCGAAACACCAAAGCTGTGATCCTCATATATTTTGGTGTCTCAGCAGCCAAAACACCAAAATATCTATAATGGGATTCACCTTTTTCACTTTCAGGCCTTTGGTATTTTGGAGATTGAGAGACCCCGAAAGAACGAAGGTCTGAAACTGCGAAAATTTGAAAGGAGTTTACTTATGTTCAAAAGGACCCCCAAAAATCATCCAAATGGACAAGGGATCCAAAAAAAAGGACAAGAAAGGGTGGTCCCCATGGCCAAAAAGCCAAAAAAGTGGGTGTGTATTTTAGATCCATAATAGGGAGAACTCTACGAGTTCTATGAGGAAGAATGTACTAATATTTTTCTTAGCAGAGTCCATGACCAGTTTCTTTGGATAGGTGAACAAATTGTTTATATTTCTAGTGAGTTGATTCATAATGTGACTAGGTTGAATAATAATGGAATTATCCATGTTGCAGAGAAGAAAACGAAGAAATAATTCAAAACCCTAACACATTCTAAGTGGGACAAGAGGGAAATAACAATCATCAACATCTTTCAGCAAGATGTGAGGTTGATTTCTATGATTTTGAGATATAAACTTTATTACAATAGCCGACCTAATTCAGTTTCTATGGGCGTTATAATGATGGCTTATAAAATGGTGAAGGATAATGTGAAATACAACTTATGCTTAGTACTAAGGCAACAATTCCTAGAGAACATCAAGCAAATGAAGCGAGACAAATAAAAAACATCCAGGTTTAGATCTTTACTAATATATATTTATATAGTTCACAAATTTCCTGGAATGCACCTGAGTGCATGAAAAGACAATGAACCTACTTGTATTCAAGTTACAAATAGTTATAGGAGACAAAATAGCACTTGGGTAGATGAAGAATTGTTTTCCATGTTCTAAATTCTTCAAAGGAAAATCAAGGAAAGAGTCAAAATTCCTGAGGGAATTATTGAGAAATAAAAAGATACAATTTGTTTCATTGTTGAAACTGATTGTGTATGCTTTGAGGAAGTTGAACATAGGAAGAAATGGAGTTACCCTATGGGATATGAGGTAATTTTAGAAGTTCTTACTATGCAAGTAGAACATGTTCTATCTTTTTAGATTGAATCTTTCAAAGAAAGATGGGGAAAATATGGATAAATTTTAGCTACTATAAAAGAGGAATAAACTAGGGCAGCATGGATAAGGAATTTTGAAAATGTAGTTGATAATCTTGTAAATAACGCATGTATTAACAAAGATGAGATGAAAGAATTCCAAAAGGAGATTTTTTAAGGAGCTTATGGGTTAGCGAGCATTACTCTTTCATCGCATTCACCTCCTGAAGCTGTAGAGGTTACTATTCCACCTCCTACTTTGGTCGATGTACTTGATACCACTCCTACACCACCTAAGAGGACATCGTAGATAGAGAAAGAAATATAGATTCCCGTGATAAGGAAAAGTTCATCCAAACATAACTCACCTCTTAAAAAGAAGAGGAATGAAGTGATGAAGAAAGATGAAGAGAAGAAAGAAGATAAAATTGAAGTACCAACACAAGTTAAACTAGTTGAGAGACAACTTTGGAAACTTGATCTAAAGATGCTGACAAATAGAATTGTTGATTAAGGAAAGATAAATCAACTACCTAGATGCTATGAGAAGTATGATGAGAATGATAAAATTATGATTCAAGACATACTCATTAATCATATGCTAGTGTTAAAAAAGAATCTACCTAAAATTGAAGGTAATATTCCTAAGGATTTGTATGAAAAATTGGAAATAAAGAAGTAGTTAGAACTTACAGAAGATGAAAATATTAGAATGAAATCCATAGATGATATGCTACAAGTTATTTCATATGATGAACATGAGAGAATATTGAATTTCATAAAGCCCCTACTGAGAGTAAAAGCGAGACTGATAAAGATTATGGGGAGAAAGTATGATGAGGTTATAGAAGATACCCACAAAGCTATTGATAAGGTACAAATGGAAACAGAGCCAAAAAATCCTTCACCTCCTAAGTACAAGGATACTAAGACCAAAACCATTATGAGAGGAGAGTCCTCTAAACCTGCAGAAATAAACATTGACTCGTGTCTAAGGATGGAGATGATAACAATTATTTTTTTCAGCATAGTTAAACAATCAGACTTATTTGTTACTGGTGTGCCTGTGTCTTTGGACAATTCGCAGGATATTAGTGACCATTTTAAAGGAAATTTTAATAGTATTACCAAGGCATATGGGAGAAATGAACACGTTGTAGTCAATCCAACTAAGGGAGAAAAATAAGAACCTACTAAGGAAGAACTGAAAGAAAGTTCAGTTGAGGAAAACAAGGAAGCTGAAAATTAGATTAAAGAAGAGAAAGAAACAAATATATCTACTCATGTTTATTTATTACTATTGTTGGAAATTAATGATAAACCTTAGAATACTAATGTGGATGACATGGATGAGGATGAATTGATGAAGTTTTCATTCATAGCCTTTGCTAAGGCTAAGGAAAGATCAGAACATGGAACATAGAAGAAGTCAAAGGTATTGGAAAGAGCAATTGACAAAATTAACAATCTTCTACACATACCTTTTACCTTTCAGGGAAATGATACAGTGGACAATTTGAACAAAGTCCTTGATGAATTTGATTTCTACTTTGACTCTTTAGAGAAGGTTGCAACAAGTAGAGTTGAAAGGGAATACATGGAAAAGAGACTTGATGAGGTATGCAAGTCAATTAGATAGGATTTACGTATACTAGATACCACTATTGCTGAAGCAAAGTCCTGCATAACTTATGGGAGGAAGTTATATAACTACTATATGAATCATCTTAACCACATGAAGAACATTGAATATATTATTTAAAATGATAAAAGGACATTAGATGATTTGGTAAAAAGTTGTGGGTCCTCCTCACAAACTATTGTAGAGTTAGATAAGAAAGTGTCCAAGTTGTTGGACAAAATTAGTGTTCTTGAAACTGAAAAAGGGAGAGTGTTAGGGAGATTTGGTATTGAGGAGTCTAATCACTCTGAAACTATCAATTAGGGAGAAACACCTTGCAGATATGGAGACATCGATGAAGGCCCTCATTGAAGACATGCCTATAGAATTCAAGTCCGCTGAAACTTCATCTTTTTCTCTGAATGGGTTTATTCGTGTTGGTCAGATCTTGGAGAAAACATTGATAGCAGAGGCGAAGATCTTGGAAACCTCTTTCCAAGATATACTTCACATGGTATGAGTTTTTGATGTGCATTTCTAAAATTTTTATGTGTATATAGATAAAATTTTGAGTATACCTTTTCCATTGATGTCAAACGGGGAGTAATAAGTATGAAAAATATAGAGTCAATACTTTGGTATTGAGCACTTAGTCATTTTTCACTAAGTGTTTCCATTAATTCCAAAGGGGGAGATTGTTGGCAAGTGGCCTAATGAGTATTGCATAAGGGTTGTCATTTATGGCAACACTACTTATTGGCATGGTCGCTTGGTGCGCATTTCAGTTTTGGAGATTCTATTATGAAAAATGACTAAGTACATGAAGTAGTTGACAGGGTACATTTACATAGTTTTAACTAGCGAGCATAGTATGTGATGTGTTTAGACCTACGAGCTTAGAGGTGTGTTCTATGGGATATAATTGATCTTCATTTAAGGTCACTTGGATTTTGGAGTTGAACAGAGAGAGTTACATTTTTTGAAGTTATGTGAAGATAGTATAGTAGTGCTACAGTGCAGATGAGTGACCGCGATGTTTAAGGTAATATTTTGTAGAATCCAGAAGTGCTACTCTGGATTTGGATTGGGTCCTACCCTATTTTTGCAGATGTATGACTGTCAACTATGTAATTGCTATTTAGTTAAGTGTTGGACATGCGTTTTGTGATGTACTTGTGAGCCGTCTGGAAGAATCTTTGAGATCGAGTATATAAGTGAAGTTGTTTTATGATGCGAAGAGGTGTGTAGCACATATAGATACATTGTGATGTCAAAATTAGACAACAGATGTTGCAAGCTTTAACTGGGACTACATGAGCATAACAGATGCTTGTATAATTCATATTTATAAATATCTGTTAGAAATAAAAAAAAAATTGTAAGAGTAGTGAGCTCCTTGTTTACCCCTAACACGATTTCTATCCTTTAACAGTGATATGTATTAAATGTAATATTCAGCTCCTAACAGGGCTAGGTCTCCTTACAGGAACACTATACTCTTAGTGCATTATTTGTGGGTATCATCCCCACTAGGGTTTTCCCTTGGCCAGGGTTTCCTCGTTAACAAATCATGGTGTTATGAGTTATTTTACTTTATGTGTATGTTATGATTTTATCAACAATTGCTTCATTAAGTTTGAAATTAAGTGTTGTAATACCGATTCACCCCCTCTCAGTATTACTTAATCCTAACACAAATAATTTATCTCTATCTAGAATAATTTCCTTATTCAAGAATTGCTCATATTCCTAAATTCCTCAATTTCTTTAGATCCATGCTTGATATTAGTTGACTCTAGATTATGACTCTCAATTACTTATAAGAATGCTCATATTTATTTTGGATCAAGAAGAGAAAAATAATATTTGATTTTTAAATCTCTCTCCTTTCACACATAAGAACAAATCACTTTTATTTTATCATTTTAGCTACAAGAGATGATAATTCAAAATTCATGTTACAAATTGGTAAGAAAATTATACACTCTTGAACATATTCAGGAGAATTTGGATATAGGTACATCTGAACATTGATTTCTACTTGTAATCTTTGCAAATGGGGTGGTGATAAAGAATAACTCTTTTGTCTATATTAAATATAATAGGATTCCTCTTTAGTTGTGTATTTCTATTTGTTGGGCCTCTTCTCAATCTCTTGCTGAGTGCAAACAATTAGGAGGCTAATTTTAATATAATTTAGTAAAGGTCAATTTGTTTTAATATTTACTTGCTCTAGTTTCAAGAGACAATGACCTATAAAATTGTATTGCCTACACAATATAATATCTCCTCAATTTTATACATGTACTTATTTAGTAATATTATGAAGCATATAGATTTTATATATTCCATAAGTCATCTTAATAAAAATATAAATTAAGGTGATCATATATGCAATAATATTATAGGTTTCTCTTTAACATATATATCATTGATTTCAATGACCTAAACATAAAAATTATAATCTTCTATGTTTATTCACTAACAATCCTTAAAATTTTCATTTATCATTAAGTCAAATTTAACGAAGTTTCAGCAAGATAAATGGATAAATGCAATTGCCACCATAGTGAAAAGTCAATGGGTCCTTGGTCTATTGGTGAAGTTGAATGGCTCACATCGAGCCCACCAGGAATCAAGTCTTGATCATAAGAGCTGCCTCGCAGGTCTGAAACTTCCATAAAAAAAAAAGTCTACTATTCACATTAAAATAAAAACTTAATAATTATCTGAACCACACAAGTGGATGACAGCTGCCATGCGCACTCTCATTTCCACTGTTTACTCTGTACCATGCCTTAGTCCCATGTTGTGAAAACGTGACAGATGCAACTCCATCCCTCAACCTTTATCCAATGATTGCAAGATTTACAAAATGTGGATTATATGAAAAGACTTTAGAAACTTCTGAAAAATGTGACCGGCACATGGAAAGATATTTTCAACGCCCTTTGTCTGCATTCTCCTTGTTTGAGATAAAATGAAACTTTGGAAGTACGTATGGACCTCCATCCCGATTGATGAAAGGTGAATATTTGTCCAATCTTCCCTGTTAAAAATGTACGTCGAAAGTGGAAGCACAAAAAAGGGATATGAACTATTTGAAAGGATGCTTCATAAGAATTTCTCTTCGAATCCAGTGATTGTAAAATTTTACAGAAATGAATTTGATAAAAAAAAGATATAGAAACTCCCAAGAAAATGCAAATGCTAGGTATAAATTCAAATCCTTCACCTGCGAACTCTCAAATTGTGCCAAAATAGAGGACACACTTAATATATATATATATATGGTTGGAAATCATTTGGTAAATATGCAGGCAAAATGTGGAATAATATACATCGCACCTGAATTGTTTGACCAAATACCTCAAACTCTAATGTCCACCCCAGCAGTGGCAGCTCCCTTCTCTCCTACCCTACTTTCCTTCTTTTCCACCCCCATATAAATAAGGGTGAATCAGCTAGGGAGGGGTTGTAGGAATTTTCATTAATTCTTGGCACCTTTTTGACCATCTTTCATGGACTAAACTAGAAGCCTATACTATAAGAGAAAACCTCCCCTGAAAATATGGCTTCTATTAAAACATAGCATAATGTTACATAAGACCCCATTTTCATAATGTTAAAGCTATACATTTGCAGTAATCTCCTTCATCTGTGAGGAATAGTTTGGAAAATACAATTTCTTTGAAAAAACATTGAAATAGGAAGAAGAGTTGACCGTACAACGGACAACTGATTATGCAACATGACCATAATTGGATTCACGATCAAGGTTGATGTCATCCTGGAGTGACGACAAGTAAGTGACTGGAAAGGGTAGGAGACCGCGAACTGCCACATTAGCTTCCAACAAAAGATCACTGGGTACTGTCAACATCATCATCTTCTATCTTTTTTTTTCTTGCATGCATATACTTTAGCTTCTCAAATGAGATCCACAATTGTAGTGAGCAACATCTTCCCACTATTTATATTATGAGGAAAACAAAATTTGGTATCTTATCCTTAAAGGAAAACCTTTGGGTGTTTCTAACAAGGATTATAATTATGGAGCCTAAATCCTTTTTTCCATTCTTTGTTATAGAATGCATACATCTACAACAATAAGCTTAGAATGAATGGAGGAAATGTCCAATTTTGTAGAAATAAAAACAAAGTCGCTTAGAAGGCTCACATTAATTTCCACTCCTATAAATCCAACTTAAAGCATAATTTAGCAGCATTTCAAAACATTTTAATTATTGACATAGATTTCAGCTCTTTATTTAATCTAATTACATCATTTATGATAATTGAAAATTATAGATGAGAGTTATTTGTTTTATATGTAATTATTTTTAAATTTTAAAGTAAAATTTATATAACTATACTTTTATAATTTTTAGTAAGTTTGTAACTTATAGACATATATTTTTTGAAAGATAAAGTAGGATGATATGAATATGATGTGGGAGTTTGATAACATTTTCGACACAAGACAAGAATTGGGGTTTGTTTGTTGGTGTATTTGATTTGGCATTCATTTGAAATTTTGGGATGAGTTTCGAATGATGGGCTGCAGTAGATATATCTATGCAATTGAAATAGGGATTCCTGGAGAATTGACCTTGAATTATGGACCTTTCCTTGCTATAGATTCCAATGTTTCGAAGGAAATTTATGTTATGGGTCATGAGAATGAGAGAGTAAGAAATCATGAAGAGTATATCAAGAGGCTGAGGAGAGATCAAGCTGAGGAGAGATCAAAGATTGAAGCATTCAAACGAGAACTTCCTTTTTCTATATAGCTTGTCAAATATGGTATGGATTTATTCCATAATCTTTTGTATCCCCTATGGTTTGAGGAATACAATGTTATGCATTTTTTCCCTATCTATTTCAAACTTGTGCATTTTTTTCTTATCTAGTTTAAATATCTTTACTGTAGTTTTAGTTGCATTGGTTTTGAATGTGTCATCTCTTACATCAAGAAGATATTGGCTTACTGTCAACATTCCTCTCTTAATGAGGATGAACAAGATTCCTCCTGATACAAATGAAAGACATGTGCTTGAAGAACCACTTTATATATAAAAAAACAGATTCCCATTCTATCTGCAATTGATTTTTAAAGCGCAAGTTTTTCCTTGTGCATTTTTTGTGCTACTCCAAATTGGAGTTTGGATATGGTAAAAAGAGAGTACATTAGAGGATTTGAAATTTTTTATTTCATTGTTATAAATAAAAATTGAAAAATCTTGTAATAATAATATTCATTTTCTTACTGTTTGTAAATATTCATTAATCTTTTCAATTGTTATTATGTTTTAGAGTTTTGTTTGCAAAGCAGAGCTTTTTTTAAAGAATACTATAAATATACATTTTTCTCTTTAATGTAGCTACATATTATAAAATATAGAAATAATACACACCTATTTCATTCATGGTGTTAATTTATAAAGGAAAGTTGTAATTCTTACACTTTGCATTGCATGCATGTTTAAATTATTTTCTTTATACAACTTCTGCAAATATAGTTTAGTACCTTAACTATAGTAAAAAGCTAATGAAGCAATGTTACATTTTCAAGCACTGCATGTATTCTTAAATTATTTTCTTTATAATATTTCTATAAATCTGTATTTTTACCTTCACTATATATTAGAAAGCTAACCAGTAATGTTACATCTTCAAAATATAAGATTTTTCTAAATCTACATTTTTATCTTCATTATATATTAGAGATCTAGTAGAGTAAAGTTACAACTTTAAAGTATTTTGCAGATCATTATAAATAATTTAGAGAGAGGGAAGTTCAGTTATTAAATAAATTCATTCAACATCTTTGAATTTCTTATTTTAAACTATTTTATTTATGAAATTATATCTCTCAGCTTTTTTACATTTATATTTTAAGGAAAGGTATGCTAGTTTATTACCATACAGAAACATGCACAAAATAGATCTTCAAATAAGATATTGATTCCTTAAAAAAGTTATAGGTTATTTCATCAATGAACAAGTTTTTGTTAAGAAGCACACTTCACTATACACGCTTTTGTTGCTTGAAAGGGGGTGTGGGAAAATTGACGTAAGGGACACATGTTCTATAAAAAATAGAGTTAATGAATTTATGAATGTCTGTCAAACACCACCAATTTTGGAAGAATTGCACTTGTCTGCATTTCATGTAGACAATTTTTGCAAAATAACAGCTCGAGCATTGTATATGTTCACATTGGAAACATATGTTTTCCTTTCAAAATCCTCCAAATACTTAAAAGAATTCAGGTTGTTTGTTATGAAGATCTTGTATAGACAAGAGAAGAGCACAAGAATCACCTTGCCTTTCCCCAAATTTATTTCTTTTACCAGTTTTGCCAATCTCAAAATGAAGTCAACCGAGCAAAATACTTCCCTTTCCATGAAGTCTTTTGTCTAGAATACTTGTAATGGAAGTATCATTATTTCTTTGGAAAATGAAGGAACTAAAGGTCACTTTCGGGAAGGGGTATAAGAATGATCTAAGTGATGTATGGGAAAAAATTAAGGTATGGTCGATAAGAAGAAATACAAGACAAGTGCTAAAACAACTACAAACTAAGGGATCTATTATCACTAATTTCTGCAATAAATGCAAGTATTGGCTAGTATGATGTGATAGTAAAAGATGGAGTAAGGAGAGATTCTCTTTGACTGTGAGGATTCCAATGCAATACTCACTAGAAAAAAGAAGTACCAGGTAAAAGGAATTGGTGTTTCTAGGAAGTGAAAAGAGCTATTTTTTCTCAATAGAATAGAAGAGTTGTGGCAGAGCATTGAAAATCTAGTAAATCTTGGTAATATAGTGTTAAGAAATTATTAAAAGTTAAATTAGAAAATGGTTAATTCCTTTAGACCCTACAAGATTTATTTATGAAGTCTAAAATTTATATAAACTATTGTCACATTCTAGAAGATTCTATTTTGACAAAGAAAACAAATAAACTAAAAAACTTGAATACTAATATATTCATCAACAAAGAGAAAAATGACATTTCATGTGTACAATATAGTTATTCATAATCTTAAGAAAGACTACACTCACCTTTTTCATCAACAAATAAAAATAAAATGTCATGTTTACAAGCCATCAATTCATAATATTAAGAAAAACTATGATTACCATCAACAAAATAACCAGCTTCATGGATCTGATCACAAAAATTTAGGGCCAAATGACTCTTAGACCAAATGTAGGAATTAGAATCCCTTAAAATTTGAAACTACATATCTCTAATACTAACTTAGAAATATAAATCTAGTCAAAATATAAAACACAAAAAGATTGCAATTTTGTTTTCCCAATCACTAGGAATACACAATAAAATACAAAGTAAATGGAGAGAACACAAAGAGATGGAGATATGTATGATTTTTTCCTTTCTTTATATTCAAATCTTAAAATAATTTTTTAAAATAAAACTAAAAACTTAGAAAAATAAACTAATGACTACTAACTACAAATGAAAAATTTATGTGGAACATTTTAGAGTTGCTCTCAAACATGATCTAGAGCTTCTTTGAGCTCTTGCAAACTATTTCTCCCTTGGAGCTACAAACTACCTCGAGCAATCACTACTTCAAAAATAAACACAATCGCTACTGCAGACTTGTCTGAATCACTCAAAGCACAAAACAAATTCTCTTGCACATACTAGTTTAATAAGAAAGACCTCTTCGTTCTGTCTTGTGTTATCCATTCACTTTCTCACTCAAACATTCAAATTCAAAATCACCTAATAAAAATGAATTTATCTGGTACAATTTAGTTGTTAGGAATAGAAAATGAGGAGAGCACTATGAAATTCAATCTCACTAACTGCAAAAATATTTTGGGTTGCATTTAAAACCTAATAGGTAGGTGTCCTCCAAAGTTCAAGAAGAATCTTAGGGAAATCAATTTTAATTTTAAAATTCCAACAAAAAAATAATGACCTACAAGTGTAGGATATGAGAAAAAGGAAAATATTAATTCAAATTAATACATTAGAAAAGAAAAGGAGTGGATGGAGGTGGTTTCTTCCTCATGTGGAGATGAATTCCTTCTAGAAAATATTGATCAGAAATAGTCGATCAGTAAGGATGGATCTATGGGAAAGGATAGTATAGGGATATTTGACCCTAGGGCCTAGTCACATAAGTCAATATATGAAAAATATTATAAGGAATTCATGAAATGGGAGAGGTAGAAAAATAAACAAGCAAAAAATGGAGGATGAAGCTTCTAAGAAAGGGCTTTAAAGCATTAATCAAATTTTAACAGATCAAAAACATCCACATCCTCTCTTAAAGGGAAATAAAGATCAATACATGGAATATTAGGGACCTTTCTAACCCTGAAAAAATAAACCTTGTTCAAGCATAATCCAAATAAACTATTTGTCGATATAATCATTTTACAAGAAACCAAGATTAGTACAAAAAAGTGTACTAATTTTGTTGAGTATTTCAAATTTTAAAATTGGATTCCTAGACTCATTCCCAACATCAATTATTTTTGGTTGATTGTGACCCACAATGAAATTCTCATTGTAGATAAATTGAAAACAAAAATGGATTCAATTTATTAACAGATACTCTCTATGTTACATAGAAAGTGAAAGCATTGATTACTCGTTCTTGCACTGCCCCTCTGCCCTAGAGGTTTGGTCTCTGGTTTTGCCTCTCACCTTGGTTGATTGGTCCTTCCTTGCTTCCCTTCCTAAATTCATTATTTCATGAAAACACATTCCTCCAATAGTCTTTGGGGTCTATGAAAGGGGTTCAATAATAGAATTTTTAGAGAGACTTCTAATCCAAGGAAAGAGGTCTTTAGGGATATTAATCATAAAAAATATAAAATATCATTTTTTTTTTCCTTTGGGACCTTAAATACATGTTTACTCTTTAAGAAATTAGTCTTAAAAAAATTAAGGATCTGTTGCCAAATTTTAGTCTAGGGTCTTTAGGTCCTAGGGGGTAATTTGTTCTTTGGTGACTTCTCATTCATCTTGAAACCTTCCCCTAATGTGCTTATTAGATAAATTATTTTCCTTGCCTATTTGAGCCTAGTGGGTTTTCAATCCTTTTGCTTCATTCGGTGTTTAGGTGATTTAGGTATGTCGGGAAAAGGGGTGTCATAGCGTCTTCCAAATGACAAGTAGTCACCCTCGGATCTGTAATGCTCAATGTGTTTTTTTGAAAGGTTAAACATGTGATTTACATAAGCGATTCATAAATCTTTTGTTTGTAAAAAGAGTTTTTCAACTCTTGGAGATATCAAGTTGTGGAATAGTGGCGGTGATCATGTAGCGTCCAAAAAAGTTGGTCTCAAAGGTGCAACCTCGACACAAGTGAAAAGAGAAAATAAGAGGTTAAGTGCTCACGACGGTAAAGAAGTTGTTTAAGTGCGAAAAGGATAAAAGGTGAAGCCATCCGGATACTTTTTTGAAATAAAAGAAACAGGCTTGCGGGAAAAGTATTCTCTTATGTTATTTTCCTGAACAAGGTAAAATGGTCTAATGTTTATTCATTTCGGTATCGGAAGGAAAGTATGTTCTTATTTTGAAAGACTAAGGATTTGTTTTGGCAAGTGGCTAATGAACATAAAGTTATGTGTAAGCTTTCATATTTTGAGGCCGTTATGTTCTCCGAAACTGTAAGTTCAAATAGCCGTTGATTATCAAAATTTAATGCTAATCTGGCTGTTGCGTCTATTAGGTCACCTTAATGTCATTCATGTGGTGCCAATGTTCAGATCTTAGCATCTATTTCTTTGGCATTTGCCATCATTTTCTGCTCACCGTATTTGTATAGAAAGCCATTTATCTTCACTCATATTCTTAGTTTTATATTAAATGACAGTTAAGGTTTCTGGTTACAATAGATTAATTGGTCTTGAGAGTGAATTGAAAGAAGTTTCTGACACATCCCTAAGATTCTTTGATCTCGGAGATTTGCATAGAAGATTGAATTCTCATCCAATTCACCCTATTACATAGAAGCTCAAGGACAATGGTTTGGTAGAAGCTACATGGTTTCCAATGGCAGTCCAAGCTCATGAGCTTGTCCGAGAATGTATAGAGAAATACAACCTGGTGACAAAGAAAATCCTGTTCCCGGATCAGTCTATTTTGCTATTGATTGATAAAACCCTAATCCAATCCACTTTCAAAATTCCAGTGAAAGATGTGTATTTCTACATCGAATTTGGTTCATTTGCATCTATGTTTAATGAAAAGAAGACTCTAAGGAGGGAAGACATGCAGAAGACCTGGTTCCAGACCCCTCGATCAAAGAAAACTAAGATGCCGAAGACTCTCTTTGGAACAACCCTAAAGAGGGAAATTGTAGATATTCTGGCACTACTGACCAGATTGGACGGAAAACCTGAGATCCTAGATCTCATTGAACATAATTTCTTCCTTGTTCAAGCCATCTGCCCAAAAAATATGTTCATTGAGTGGGCAGAAATCCTGTGTGAGAAGCTAGCATCCTGGATTAGTTCCTGTCAGGGATTCAAATAGTTCTACATGTCTTCATACTTGATCTATGCTCTGGTGACTCAGTACCTATGGCACGACTTACCAGCAATCTAGAATTTCAACAATAACACCAAAATATACGAGTTCTACCCGAATCTGCAATTGCATAAGAGCTTTGAGGAATATGCTACTGTGAATGATGCATTCACAATGAGATTATGTCCGAAACTTCAAGGTTTACCAGAAAGAAGATTCTCGCTAGAGGCCATCTCGGCAATCAGTCAGTATGGATGTTCTTTCATCCAATTCCCAAGTTTCTCTTATCTTCGGATAGGAGCCTTCTCCGGATTTCCTAAGAGATTTCCCCGGTATCCTAAAGATAAGGTGGTCTTGGTGGAGCTCTGCTGACATATATTGGAAGTGAACATTCTATGTTCAAATGTGAAGAAGATAGCTAAAATTCCTTTCCTCGTGGTTGTTGGTCCATATTCCTGTACATCCGAATCTGATGCCCAGAATTTGGTAAAGAGATTTGAGGATAAGATCAAGCTACTTGATTATGAGGTTCTTAGGCCTTAATATGATCCTATGGATTTTTTTAGAGATCACCTGAAGCTCAGACATTCCTCCAGATAAGTCCTAGATATTGAGGATTTCTGGGCTGAATGTTTTAATGAGTATCAGACATGGGAGAAATTGTGGTCCCGTTTAACTTTGGATGAAATTAAAATGTATAATAATGTTGTTGATGTATCTGATCTTGCAGATGACTGCCTCTTCATGCATCCTTCATCCTATGACCAGATCAAGGTGTTGCCCATTTCTTCCTCTCCACCAACTGGTCCAGTGGTTGATTCATTGGAGCTTCTCATGAGAGGCATTATCAAGAGAACTGACAAGTGGGTGGAATGGACCAGAGCGTGACAGAAAAGAACTTGTGGTGCAGGTTCATCCATAGGAATGACTTCAGGTGCTGAGAAATCAACTCCAGCAGCCACTTCTTCTATGAAACCATCAGTTTCAGTAGGTGCAACGCAACCCACCGGTCAAGGAGGCGACCAGCCTCCAGAAAAAATGTCCCTATCACTCCGACCTGCGGAGGTGGTACACTCTTGAACATTGGAAACGTAGAGGAGAAGAAAGAAGATAAGGAAAAGGAAAATAAGAAAGACCAAGAGGTGTCAATGACCAAGCCTCCCTCACCAATTCTAGTAATCACTTTGGATGACACAAACCCGATGGATGGTCAAGACTCCTCTCAACCGGAAAACACTTTGGCCCTTTCGGTGACTAAGGTTTCCTCCTTCCCTGTTCTACCTCATGAAAAGAAGACTCCTCCAGTAGCCTGGAAGCTGTTTGATCCTATAGCTCTTCAGTCTACAATAAAGGTGTTATCCACAGACTCATGGTTGAAAGAAACCATTGAGAAGAAGAAGAAATGACATGAGGAAGCCATTTCTTCAAAGGACATGATCCTTAAGGCAACCTCATCTTAGTCACCAGTGAAGAAGGTGAAGAAGAAAAAGTCTATGGTGGCCCTTTCCCATGATTCCACAATTGGGCATATGTTAATGGAAATAGTAGAGCCACAGAAAGAAGGAAAGTTTCATGAACTTTTAGCTCATGATTTCCAGATAAGAATTGTGGACTTGGGAGTGCCGGTGCATGACTCAATGATGAACATCTGGAAAACCACCAATGAACGGATTGAGGATAGGTTAGAAGAAATCTGAGAAGGGAAGGAAGTCCTCAAGTCTGCAAATAAGGAGCTAATTGAGTATATTAAATCTGCTCTTGGCAGTACTTCATCTTCTATATTTGACCCCAATGGGGAAGAAAATAAGAACCTGCTACTGAAGCTGCAATAAGAAAGACAATTTGGGCAAACTGGAAGAGCATGGATAGAGGTGATGAAGGTTCAAGCCCCCATTATCATTGATAATTTGGGGAACCTTCTACTTGATGCAGACAAGTTGATGGATACAACATGAAAGTACCGGGTGACCATCTACAATGCATCCACTGGATTGACAAAGCAACTAGCCACCTTGCAGGATGTGATTGATATGAAGACTAGTGTTGCAATCTCCAATGGCATCCTTAAGAGCAGACAGGAGCCATTGTTTCATTGGAGACAGTCTATGGAGTTCTTGATTGAGAGCTCAAGCAGATCAGTGAATGAACTTAAGACTATGATTGAGTTAGTGCAAAAGGAGATGGACAAACTTTTTGAGTTTTTGAAAGTTTTGCACACGGAATCTCAAGTTTTTGAGAGTGACAAGTTGGTGAATATAGAGAGAATGGAAGCTAAGTTTCTTTCTTTCATAGATGAGATTGTAAATCCGGCTAGCTTCCAAGTGTCAAGGATCAGTGAGCTCTCCGCAATAGATGCAGTGATCAAAAAGGAATCAGAGAAGCTCCAATCCTGGATTGCCAGGTTGGAAGAATTGATAGAGATGCATGATTTTTGGATGATCCGAGCTGACAATGTAATCATTCTAGAGGCTCATGAATTGGGCAAGGTAATAGATGCAATGAAGGCTTACAGAGGAAAATTCATTACACAAAAGAAGGCATAGAATCTATTGACCTTTGTCATCATCCCAAATTTTGTATATTGCAGCCATTTTGGGCATTTTGTCAGCCTTGTCAATTTTTGTAACCGACCAAGTTTATTATTAGAATGTTCCTCTCAGAATATTGTACAGAGGCAATCATTATTGTAATGGGTCATTTTTGAGAAGACCTATAAATGTAAACATTTGTAAACTAAATAGATCGACAAAGATTACTTTGGGCGAACCCCTGTAGCTGGGACTACTGTGTGCAACTTTGAGTTTGAAGTGATTTTTGTTGTTCATCTTAGTTAGCTGTGTGATGTTTTGAATGAGGATGCTAATACTGGAAATTGAATGAATATTAATGAACCGGGTTTTGTTGTTTTCATTAAGTGGATTGTATGTTTATTGTCTCCATCATAAGCACTCAGATTTCTTTTCATTGCAAATCTTAGTTCAATAGATTAATTCTTGCATAAGGTATTGGGAAGAGGGATAATAGAGAATGAGATCAAGATAATATGGGTATTGTCAAAGTTTCACAATCTTAGTAATCCGGGAATTGCATTGTTACACCTTCTTTCATCATCTCTGCTGGTAGATGGTAGTTTGCATTCATCCCGCACTACATAATAGTTTGCATTTCATATTGCATGTCTTTAAGTAAGTCCCCTTTCATTTCCTGAGTTGTTTGAAGCTTTGTGCAACTTGGTTAAACTTCTTCTTCTCTCCAGTTAAGAGCATACTCCTAAAAATTGAAAGACAAAATTCAATGCATATCTTTCACATAAGGGATATTGTACCTTTCAATTAAGGGGTCATTGATAGATTCCTACCATTGACCCAGTCTGTGGTTACTTTTTGTTCTACATAAGCCAGCATTGGGTATTTTCAAGAGTCATTATATAAATCAAATTTAAAGTAGACAAACTATAAACCAACAGTTTTTGGTGACTCCGCTGGGGAGAACTCATAATATTCCTAAGCTTGCTTAGTAATTCTGTTTGTGGCTCTACTAAGTGACTTAGAACTTATCTATTTGGAATTCCTAATGTTATATTATGCATATCACTCTTAAGGAGAAATGGTGTTGCCTCACAAAGGACAAGTCCCACTAGAGAAACCTAATCTTTGCATCCAGGACTAGCAAGATGACACTATAAACTAGTTGAATATCCTTGCCTGGAAAAGCCAAAAATCCCTTGACCAATGCAGAAGAATCAAATTTGTGCTAGATAGAGAAGAAGCCAACATTGAGTATTGGGAGGGAGTGTAATGGGAAAGAAGATTGAGAGCTGTGCAGCCGTAGTAAACAAGCTCAGTAGCTTTGGATCCCAAGTATACCCAAAGTGTCTGGAGAGAAGGACATAAAGATCCTGTGTTTGAAGAATTGTAGAAGGATAAGTTTCCTTTTCTAGAAGATCCTCTCAAAAGAGGAAGAACCAACGCCCAAGATCCTGTCTTTCTAGGTATCCGTGGTTCTCTTTGCCTCCACCATGCCCTATTTCCCATATTCATAGGCATTCTTCTACACCTCTTGTCATCCGTAACACTACCCCATTACTATGTATCACCCTTACTCTCCACGAGGTAGCTGCTCCTACCAACATCAATTTTTAGGCTGTGCCAGTAATCCTCCCTGTTTCAATGGCCGTCACTTGGGGTAATGCCATTGGACCTCTTCAGCTAGGAGCTAATAATGACTTATCTCAAGCTTCCTGAAAGAACTTCCCAAAGTTCAATGGAGATGGGAAAGTATCCGCTGATGAGCATATTGCAGCCTTCTTTGCTACATGCAGCATTGTAAACCCTCAGCATGAAGACGTGGCAGTAAGAATGTTTGTAGAGACTTTAATAGAAAATGTTGTTGACTGGTTTCAACATCTCCCTACGGGATGCATAACTAGTTGGAATGATATGAAGAACCACTTTGAAGCTCTCTATAAAAGTATAGAAGACGAGCACACACTTCTGACTCAGCTCACACAAATAAATAAAGAACCTCATGTTCCTATGAGGGACTTTATTGCAAAGTTTAACAAGCTAACTAAAAGGATCCCCGCTGCTAGCAGGCCTACAACTGACAACCAGAATATGTTCTTTATTAGTTCCATGCCTCCTGACATAAGTTTCCAAGACAGACAAGTGCATGTGGCTAACCCGCAAGCCGCTCAGACTCTAGCAATTGAGCTAGAAGATGACCTCATAGCTGCCAAGAAATGGAAGCGAGAAATGCAGAGTGGTGCCTCCACAAGCTCTACTTCTCGTGCAACCAAAAATACTGAGGAAATGCTTCAAAATTTGTCTAACAAGATGATTGACCTTAAGCGGAAAATGGGAAAGTCTACCCCATCCTTTCAGCAGCCTTACCAGGATATTTCCAGAAAATGACATGAAGGTAACCAGTTGTAGTTGCCACCTCCTCAGCAAAAGCTCACCATTGAGGCAGCTAAAAAGTATAATATGTGAATTTTTCATCTGAGAGCTGACCATGATGGTGATAGCTGTCTAGAGATGAATAGATACAGGTAGCTAGATTCAAGCAATGAGCTGACTATTGAATATCTCAAAAGTGAAGAAGATTATGCTCCCCATGGCGACTCTGGCAATTTCTTTTTGGAGTATGAATTTGATTCCAAAGTTGGAGGTGAATGCTTTGCCACCATGGATGGAATTAAAATGGTAGTGGCAATAAGAAGTCTGAGAGACAAAAATCTGGGAAACTCTATTCCTTCCCAGAATATTGCAACTAGTCCTTCAGCTGGTGCACTCAGTTCTTCTACTTCTTCATCTTGGAAAAAGGATCACTCAAAGTTTGAAACAAATGGTAAGTCTCTGTCTTCCTTTGATATAATTCAATATTGCAAGGATGCTAGAATCCAAGTGTCTCCCTTAGAATATTTAAAAACTCATCCTACTGAACTTCAGAAGCTTGTAGATTACTGTAAAAGTGATGCTAACTCCAGAATGCAGCCTAATATAAATTTTGCTGTTAGTGATGAATCTTCTAATAGTGGCCCTTTAAATGATGAAGAACCCGTCCTTCCCTTTCTCTTTCAAGAAGAAGGTTCTTCAATCTTAGCCACTGCTCCTTGCCAGAAACCTGACATGTTCTATGTCTCCCTATTTGTAAATAGCCATAAACTAAGAAACTGTATTATTGACTCTGCAGCCTTTGATAATGTCATGCCTGCCTCCATTGCTAAAGACCTTGGATTGACCCTTACCAAAACCTTTGGCCACTGTTATTCAATGGATTCTACATAGGTTCCCCTCCTAGGTTAGGTAAAAGATACACAAGTTGCATTAGCGTCACACCCTGCAAAAAGGATGAAGCTGACCATCCTGGTAGCCGATATTCTGGCCAGCTACGTTATGCTTCTAAGTAGAAGCTTTTGTAGAGACATAGGTGGATAAATCAAGATGGACTAGTCCTATGCTATAATCCTAGTGGGTACTAAAAAGATAAATCTGGAGCCAGAGGAAAAGGCCAAATTCATAGTAATGAAGTGTGATGACCCTAAGGCACAAATCCTCTACCAGGAGATGGATTTCAGCAATTATATGTTGTTTTCATATTTCAATCATCAAGATGAAATATCAGAAAATTCTAACAGTCAGGATATCTGGACCTTGGAGTTCCACGGTAGTTGTGCTACTACAGGATCAGGAGCTAACATAGTTCTTATTCCCCCAAAAGGAGACATGATACAACTTTATTATAAATTGTAGTTTAAGAACACTAATAACACGATGGAATATGAGGCTCTATTGCTAGGCATTGCTGCTGCAAAGCAAAGAGGGGTAAAAATCCTTAAAGCACTTGGTGATGCAGAGTTGATAGCAAGGAAAGTCCGAGCGCAGTATGCAGTGAAAAAAGTGAGACTTCAAAGTTATAGGAACAGAGTCTGGGATGAGATAGAGGACTTTGATGCCTTTTCAATCTAGGCTGTTCCAAGAGAATAGAACACAAGAGCAGATTTGTTGGCCACCTCAGCTTCACTTCTCCTCCTGCATCCAGAAATAGGAGATAAGAAATACAAATTTGAAGTTCTCTTTAGGTTGAATGTTCCAAATAATGTAGAAATATGGCAAGTATTCAACAGTGACAAGCATATACAAGATTTCATGGAAGGATCAGATCAGTTTAGTGATCAATACTTTGAAGGAAGTTCTAGTACCTACAAGGAGTTCTCTCTAGATAGCAAGAATGAGTTGGAGCTTGGAGAAGAATAGTTAAAAGGTAACAAAATTCCTCAACACCTAATCTCCCTTGAAATTTTATTGATAGACACGATGCATATGTTAGAAAAGAAAGGGATAGGAAAGGTGGTACCTTAGGGGATTTCAAGGGAATGAACATAGGCACTAAATATAAAACTAAGATGATAAATATAGGCAGTTGTTGCACAAAAAAGGAAAGAGAAAAGGCTAAATGCCTACTCTCTGAATATAAGGATGTGTTTTCTTGGGGCTATGAAGACCTCAAAACTTTCCGGAATGGAGACTTCAATTACATGATCCCTCTCAATCCTGAAGCTGTCCCTTTTCGACAGAAGCAACGGAACTACAATCCTAAGGTTTTAGATGCCATTTTCAGAGAAGTTCACAAGGTGTTGGAAGTAAAAATTATCTATCCCATACATCACTCTACATGGCTAGCCAACATCATGCTCATCCGGAAGAAGAACGGAGAAGTTAGAATTTGTGTAGATTTCCAGAATCTGAACCAGGCTTCTCTGAAGGATAATTATGCCTTGCCCAACATGGATCATACACTGCAAACAATAGCTGGATCTAAAATGATGTCCATGTTGGATGGTTTCTTGGGTTTCAACCAGATTGAGGTGGACCCAGAAGATAAGTATAAGACAACATTCACCACTCCTTGGGGAACGTTTGCTTACAATAGAATGCCCTTTGGGCTTATCAATGCTGGAGCTACCTTCCAGAGGGAAATGAACTCTTCATTTGTAGACCTCTGAGATAGAATAATAGTTATATACTTGGATGATTTAATAGTCTTCTCTAAGAAAAGAGGAGATCATTTGAGAGATCTTGAGAAAGTGCTAAAGAGATGCAGAGAGCATGGCATCTCTCTCAATCCCAAGAAGTCTATATTCTATGTCACAGAAGGTAGACTGCTTGGTCATATTGTTTCCCATGAAGGAATCCAAATTGACCCTAAGTGCGTAAAGGCCATCCACCAATTGAACCTGCTAGCAAGAAAATCCAGAACAAGATCGTTCTTTGGGAAAGTAAACTTTCTCAGGCACTTCATTCCTGAATTTTTTGAGATTAAAAAATGCATAATTGATATGATGAAGGGTAGTCAAAGTTTCAAGTGGAATGAATCTCGGAAGAAGGCCTTTGATTTAATCAAGCATGCTATAGCCAGAGCACCTATGTTGGTGCATCCAGATTATACCAAGGAGTTCATATTGTACTGCTACGCATCAACTCATACATTGTCTGCTATCCTAATGCAAGAGAATAATGAAGGGATTCAAGCGCCTATTGCATTCATGAGCACTCCACTCAAGGATGATGAATTGAGATATTATCAAATGGAGAATCATGCATATGTGGTGGTAAGGGCACTAAAGAATTTTAGATTCTATGTATTACATTACCATTCTGTTATTTATATTCTTGATTCTACTGTTAAGAGCATTTTGACACAACAAGAAATAGGATGTAATACTAGAGGTGCATGGATAGCGAAGGTACATGAGTATGATATTGAACTCAAGCCAACAAAGCTGGTCAAAGGAAATAGCTTGTGTAAAATAATGGCTGAAAATTAGGAAACAACTCAAGAGGATGATTCTCTGAAGGTGTTAATGGTTAGTCTTCTTGATCCCTAGTTTTCCAAAATTGCCTATTTCCTTACTTATGGAGATTTCCCAGAAGGATTGACATACAAATAGAGAAGAGATTTGAAGACCAAGGAAGCCAAGTATGTCATTTATGATGACCAGTTATATAAGAGGGAAATAGATGGAACTTTCTTAAGGTGTGTGGACAAGCCACAACAAGAGAGATTACTCCAGGCATTCCACAATGAGGCATGTGGTGGAAACTGCTCGTCCACAGTCACTGCATATAAAATCTTGAGGCAGTGTTACTACTATCCCAACATGTTTAAAGATTCCTACAATTGGGTGGTCAAGTGTGATAAGTGCCGCATGTTTTCTAGTAAGCCTCAGTTGACTGCTCTTCCATTGAAGCTAGTTGTAGTAGAGGGTCCCTTTCAGCAATGGGGGCTTGATTTCATTGGTCTGATAAATCCTCCCTCTTCTATCGGTCACCTATATGTCATAACTACCAAAGATTACTTTACCAAGTGGGTTGAGGCTAAGCCTACCAAGAAAACCACATCTAAGGTGGTCTGTGAATTTATCAAGGAGAATATCTTGGTAAGGTTTGGAGTGTTGTTGAAGCTAGTGATGGACAATGCCACATATTACTCTTGTTTGGAAATTATATAGTTCTGTTACAACAAAAGTATCCATCTTAGCCACTCATATGATTATTTCCCTCAGGGAAATGGTCAGGCTGAGTCAAGCAACAAGAACCTGATCAACATAATGAAGAAACTAGTTTTAGAGAGTCAAAAGGATTGGCACAAGAAATTTCATGAAGCTCTATGAGCGGCTAGGATAACACCTAAGTGAGCTATCAGAATATCCCCTTTTGAGCTGCTTTACAAAATTGAACCCAGTCTCCCACTTCCATTGGAGTTATCCATTTGTAGGCTGCAGCAGGTAATTGAAGATCAACTTTTCCAAAATGGTCTGGAGAAATGAATCATGTATCTGACCAGGTTGGAAGAAGAATAGGAAAAGCTTGTTGAACACATCACTGATCATTAGAGGAGAGTGAAAACATTCTTTGATAAGAAGGCTAGACCAAGAAATTTTATGCAAGGTGACTTGGTCCTATTGTGGGATAAAAGGCGCGAGTCCAAAGGAAAGCATCATAAGTTGGACTCGCTTTGGAAAGGACCATTAAATATTGTATAGGTGAACCAGAATAATTCCTTTATTTTGGCATATCCTTCTAGAGATATTTTTCCATCCTCCTACAATGGCCATGATCTGAAGCTCTACCAAATACTCAAGTGAAAGTAGGTAACCCCTGTAGGTTAGTGTTAGTGTAGGTAGGATTGCTTTGCATTTCTCTTGCTTTCTTAGTCTAGTTTAGTTTAGTTTCCTTTCCTGTTGTGTGTTTTAGCTTAGTCTACCCATTTTTTTTCCTGCCGATCTTGTTGTGCAAAACCAGAGACTTTGGGTCCCTTCTCAGACATTGGCATGTCTAAGTCCCAACTCGGAGCCAGCTCTTGCCAAATTTTAGTCTAGGGTCTTTAGGTCCTAGGGGGTAAATTTTTCTTTGGTGACTTACTTCTCTTTCATATTGAAACCTTCCCCTAATGTGCTTATCAAATAAATTATTTTCCTTGCCTATTTGATCCTAGTGGGTTTTCAATCCTTCTGCTTCATTTGGTGTTTAAGTGATTTAGGTATGTCAGGAAGAGGGGTTTCATAGCATCTTTCGAATGAGAAGTAGTCACCCTCAAATTTGTAACGCTCAATGTATTTTTTTAAAAGGTTAAACATGTGATTTACATAAGCGATTCATAAAGCTTTTGTTTGTAAAAAGAGTTTTTCAACTCTTGGAGATATCAAGTTGCGGAGTAGTGGTGGTGATCATGTAGCATCCAGAAAAGTTGGTCTCAAAGGTCCAACCCCAACATAAGTGAAAAGAGAAAATAAGAGGTTAAGTGCTCTCGATGGAAAAGAAGTTGTTTAAGTGCAAAAAGGATAAAAGGTGAAGCCGTCGGGATACTTTTCCAAAATAAAGAAAACAGGCTTGCGGGAAAAGTATTCTCTTATATTCTTTTCCCGCACAAGGTAAAATGGTCTAATGTTTATTCATTTCAGCATCAGAAGGAAAGTATGTTCTTTTTCTGCAAGACTAAGGATTTGTTTTGGCAAGTGGCTAATGAACATAAAGTTAAGTGTAAGCTTTCAGATTTTGAGGTCGTTATGTTCTCCAAAATGGGAAGTTCAAATAGCTGTTGATTATCAAAATTTAATGCTAATCTTGCATTGCGTCCGTTAGGTCACCTTAATGTCATTCGTGTGGTGCCAACATTTGGATCTTAGCGAATATTTCTTCGGCATTCGCCATCATTTGCTACTCACCGTATTTGTATAGCAAGCCATTTATCTTCACTCATGTTCTTAGTTTTATAGTAAATGGAAGTTAAGGCTTCTAGTTACGAAAGATTAATTGGTCTTGAGATTGAATTGAAAGAAGTTTCTGACACATCCCTAAGATTCTTTGATCTCAGAGATTTTCACAGAAGATTGAATTCTCATCCAATTCACCCTATTATACAGAAGCTCAAGGACAGTGGTTTGGTAGAAGCTACAAGGTTTCCAATGGCAGTCCAAGCTCCTGAGCTTGTCATAGAATGTATAGAGAAATAAAACTCGGTGACAAAGAAAATCTTGTTCCTGAATCAGTCTATTTTTTTGTCAATTGATAAAACCATAATCCAATCCTCTTTTGGAATTCCAACAAAAGACATGTATTACGACATCGACTTTGGTTCATCTACATCTATGTTTAATGAAAATAAGACTCTAAGGAGGGAAGACATGTAGAAGACCTAGTTCCAGACCCCTCGATCAAAGAAAAGTAAGATGCCAAAGACTCTCTTCAGAACAAACCTAAAGAGGGAAATTGTAGATATTCTAGCCTTTCTGACCAGATTGGACGGAAAACCCAAGATCCTGGATCTCGTTGAACATAATTTCTTCCTTTTTCAAGCCATCTGCATAGAAAATATGTTCATTGACTAGGCAAAAATCCTGTGTGAGAAGCTAGCATCCTAGATAAGTTCATTTTAGGGATTCAAATAGTTCTACATGTCTACATACTTGATCTATGCTCTAGAGACTCAGCATCTGTGGCTCGACTTACCAGCAATCCAGAATTTCAACAACAACACCAAAATATAAGAGTTCTACCCAAATCTGCAATTGTATCAGAGCTTTGAGGAATTTGCTACTGTGAATGATGCATTCACAATGAGAGTATGTCAGGAACTTCAAGGTTTCCCAGAAAGAAGATTCTCGCCAGAGGCCATCTCGACAATCAGTCAGTATGTATGTTCTTTCATCCAATTCCCACTTTTCTCTTATCTTTGGATAGGAGCCTTCTCCAGATTTCCTAAGAGATTGCCCTGGTATCCTAAAGATAAGGTGGTCTTGGTGGAGTTCATGTGACAAATATTGGAAATGAACATTCTATGTTCAAATGTGAAGAAGATTTCTGCAATTCCTTTCCCCATGGTTGTTGGTCCATATTCCTGTGCATCCAGATCTAATGCCTGGAATTTGGTAAAGAGATTTGAGGATAAGATCAAGCTACTTGATTATGAGGTTCTTAGGCCTCAATATGATCCTATGGGTTTTGTTAGAGATCACATGAAGCTCATACATTCCTACAGACATGTCCCAGATATTGATGATTTCTAGGCTGAATGTTTTAATGAATATTAGACACGGGAGCAATTGTGGTCCTGTTTAACTTTGGATGAAATTAAATTGTATAACAATGTTGTTGATGTATCTGATCTTGTAGATGATAGCCTCTTCATGCATCCTTCATCCTATGACTAGATCAAGGTGTTTCCCATTTCTTCATCTCCACCAACTAGTCCAGTGGTTGATTCATTGGAGCTTCTCATGAGAGGCATTATCAAGAGAACCAACAAGTGGGTGGAATGGACCATAGTGCGATGAAAAATAAATTCTTGCACAGGTTCATCCAGAGGAATGAATTTAGGTGTTGAGAAATCAACTTTAGAAACCACTTCTTCTTTAGCACCATCAGTTTCAGTAGGTGCAATACAACCCATCGAGCAAGGAGGCGACGAACCTCCAGAAAAGAATGTCCCTATCACTCTGACCTGTGGAGGTTGTTCACTCCTGAACGTTGGAAACGTAGAGAAGAAGAAAGAAGATAAGGAAAAGGAAAAGAAGAAATACCAAGAGGTGTATGTGACCAAGCCTCCCTCACCAATTCCAGTCATCACTTTGGATGACACAAACCCAATGGATGGTCAGGACTCCTCTAAGTCAGAAAACACGTTGGCACTTTTGGTGACTAAGGTTGCCTCCTACCCTGTTCCACCTCAAGAAAAGAGGACTCCTCCAGTAGCCTGGATTCTCTTTGGTCCTACAGCTCTTTATTCTGCAATAAAGGTGTTATCCACATACTCATGGTTGGAAGAAACCATTGAGAAGAAGAAGAGATGACATGAGGAAGCCATTTCTTCAAAGGACCTGATCCTTAAGGCAACCTCATCTCAGCCACCGATGAAGAAGGTGAAGAAGAAAAAGTTTGTGGTGGCCCTTTCCCATGATTCCACAACCAGACATATGTTAATGGAAATAATAGAGCCATAGAAAGAAGGAAAGTTTCATGAACTTTCAACTCATGATTTCCAGATAAGAACTGTGGACTTGGGAATGCCGGTGCATGACTCAATGGTGAACATCTGGAAAACCACCAATGAGAAGATTGAGGACAGGTTAGAAGAACTCCAAGTAGGGAAGGAATTTCTCAAGTCTAAAAATAAGGAGCTAATTGAGTATATTAAATCTTCTCTTGGCAGTACTTCATCTTCTCAATTTGATCCCAATGCGGAAGAAAATAAGAACCTGCCACTGAAGTTGCAGCAAGAAAGATAGTTTGGGAAAATTGGAAGAGCATGGATAGAAGTGATGAAGGTTCAAGGCCCCAATGTCATCAAGAATTTGGGGAACCTTCTACTTGATGCAGACAAGTTGAAGGATACAACATCAAAGCACCAGGTGACCATCTACATTGCATCCACTAGATTGACAGAGCAAGTAGCCACCTTGTAGGATGTGATTGATATGAAGACTAGTGTTGCAATCTCCAATGGCATCCTCAAGACTGAGTAGAATCCATTGTTTCATTGGAGGTAGTCTCTAGAGTTTGTGATTGAGAGCACAAGCAGATCAACGAATGAACTCAAGACTATGATTGAGTTAGTGCAAAAGGAGATGGACAAACTTTTTGAGTTTTGGAAAGTTTTTCACACGGAATATCAAGTTTCTAGGAGTGACAAGTTGGTGGATATAGAGTGAATGAAAGCTAAGTTTCTTGCTTTCATAGATGAGATTGCGGATCCAGCTAGCTTCCAAGTGTCAAGGATCAGTGAGCTCTCTGCGATAGATGCAGTGGTCAAAAAGGAATCGGAGAAGCTCCAATCCTGGATTGCCAAGTTGGACAAACTTACAGAGATGCATGATTTTTGGATGATCTGAGCTGAAAATGTAATTAATATTGTGAATTTGTAAAGTAAATAGATCAGCAAAAATTACTTTGGGTGAACCTGTGTAGCTGGGACTATTGTGTGCAACTCTGAGTATGCAGTGATTTTTGGTTGTTCATCTTAGTTAGCTGTGTGATGTTTTGAATGAGGATGCTAATACTGGAAATTGAATGAATATTAATGAATTGGGTGTTGTTATTTTCATTCAGTGGATTGTATGTTAACTATCTTCAGCATAAGCATTTAGACTTCTTTTTATTGCACATCTTAGTTCAATAGATTAATTCTTGCATAAGGGATTGGGAAGAGGGCTAATAGAAAATGAGATCAAGATAATCTGGGTATTGTCAAAGTTTCACAATCTTAGTAATCTAGGTATTGCATTGTTACACCTTCTTTCTTCATCTCCGCTGGTAGATGGTAGTTTGCATTCATCCCGCATTGCATATCAGTTTGCATTTTAGATTGCATGTATTTGAGTAAGTCCCCTTTCATTGCCTTAGTTGTTTGAAGCTTTGTGCAACTTGGTTAAACCTCTTCTGCTCTTTAGTTAAGAGCATACCCCTAAAAATTGAAAGACAAAATTCATTACATATCTTTCACATAAGGGATACTGTACCTTTCAATTTAGGGGTCATTGATAGATTCCTACCATTGACCCGGTCTGTGGTTACTTTTTGTTCTACGTAAGCCAGCATTGGGTATTTTCAAGAGTCATTATATAAATCAAATTTAAAGTAGACAAACTATAAACCAACAGGATCTTACTTGAAATATGACTACTATTAATTGGAAAAGGAAGTTAAAAATATGAGTACACAGTGGAGACCCCTTGATTAAGATTAGATAAATTGTAATTTTAATGGGCACTCTGAGTGTAATCTTGGACAAGATAGTGTGAGTACACTTCAAAGATACCTTGAAGGACAAGTCATTTAATGTCCTACTATGTTCTTATTAATCAATTCTATCAACTTTTTTGAAGCCACAGATGCTTGGAAGGGTTTAAAGCTAGCTAAAGAAATGGGTTTTAGTAGGATTTTTGTTGAAGGAGATTAAACGTTGATAGCCCATATCTTAAAATAATAAATTATAGGCCTATGGTAGATCAAATCTCTAATGAGAGAAATCCTAAAAATTCTTAAGGACATTGTGTACAATTCAAAGTACAACATACATAGCAAGAAGGAAATCAAGTTGCTGACTTTATTGCTAGTGAGTGTCTTAAGATTCCAATTCAGAGCCATTGGAGGAAATAATTTGTCCCTCCAAACTTAAATAAAATGAATTCAAAATAAATGGGGTCAACATTCTAATAAGAAAAAGAAAATATTTTTTAAAATGCTCCTAATGAGGTGGATTACCTTGATGGGATGGATTAGTGATTGCATTATGTGTACACTAAGGTGGAGTAGTAAGATTAATTGTTTCAAGTGGATTACAAATGACATGTTAGTACCTTAGAAAAAGAGACATTAGTTTCATTTTTCTTGCTAAGACTTACAAAATTCTCCCATCATTATGTTAGTAATAACTGAGGGGGGGGGGGGGGGGGGGANGGGTGAATCAGTGCCCTCAAAAACTTATCCTTAAACTTAACCACCAATCAAAAAACCTCAGATTATTATGTCCCTACAAGATGCATGCCATGAAATAGTTATAATGATTAACTGCCTGTCGGTGTTCTCTGTCAATCCTTATTCTCCTTGATTACCGATAAGAAGTATAACTATTTACCGAGAATTAGTAAATAAGCAGAGTATACCGATCAATCCAGTGTTAACTATATGTAAGATACAAAAAAATAAAGAAATGAATCATACACACATAACACATGAATTTTTAACATGGAAACCATGTTAAGGGAAAAACCACTGGGACCGATACCCCAAATTTTCACTCTTATGAAGTGAGCCCTGTTAGGAGCCAACCCTATTAAAGGTTACAAAAACACTGTTAAGTGTGACCTTGTTAGAGGATTTTATACATAGAGGTTGTCACTTAGTATCGAGCATCTATTGCTACCATCCTTGAATTATCCTCCTTTTAGACTGTCAATAGGTATCAAGCAAGTCCAATGCTACTTTCATGAATCAACCTTTCTGGCACTCCTTGAGATGTACCTTAATATATAGAAGACTGTTAAGTCCTACTTTGTTAAGAGACTTGATGCTTCAATGATTAAACTGAAACACTATGACCTGTTCATGATGCAAATTTGAATTGCAAATTTTTTGATCTATTTAAGTACAATACCTCTCTGATCAATGTATCAATTCAATTCTTTGTGCTCCACACTTTCTGCTCTGTGATGTTGTGCTTCACTGTTCGTCGATGTCTACAGAATTCCTTAGCTCTCCTTTAGATTGATTGATCAAGATTGTATGAAGTTCTTCTTCATCAGTATCTCTTCAACATCCTCTTTCTATTCACTCCCCTTAATCCCATTCGTAAATGAATTAATCTTGTCTCTTATATAGACATGATATTCACTATTTCTTGATTCTTGGCATGAAAAAAAATCTAGCCAATTTGATTTAAATCATAACTCTTGATTTATCTCATAGTTATCTTCTTGCCAACTGTACAAATCATCTTTAAATCAATCACTTAACTCTGGTCAAATAAAACAAAGAAAACAACCAGTTAAGTCTATCTTTATCTCTTGTCAGCTAGATATTTTTTCATTTTCTGAACTCTGTATTCCATCGGTCAACTCTCCAATTAGTCATCAGTGACAACTGACAGTTCCATCAGTGTGACTCCAGTTAGCTTCGGGATCTCTGTCCGTCGGGCATCATTGGAAATTTACTCATTAGGAAACTCTTTTTTTAGCTTGTCAGACATCCTGTGGTTTTGCTTTGTCAAGAAACACTATCTTCTGCTTGTCGAGTATCACTCTGACTTTTCTTCTTTTCCTTTACCGATGGTGTGCACTCCGTTGGTGTTGTTTGTCACTTAGTGAATACTTGACTTTTATGCATTGCTAAAAGCATAACCTTTGTTCCATTGATTCTCTAAAGTCCTTGGCATTATGTACATGACCATATAGATGATATCAAGTTGACATTAATGACAATACAAACCATTAACTGATTTAATGCCCAACATTATCTTCAACTTAACATTATCAAACATTTAATCTGTTACATGTCATCAATCTCTCACGTTGGCATTGATGGAAACATACTATATTATCACACTATACTGTTTCTAATACAATATGAAATATAACAGTTGAGATTCATCAAACTACCAATCTTTTTGTTTGATAACCGATAAATGTTTGATCTCTGGTAAGCTCTATTTTAGCTTAGATTTGATTCTTGTAGCTCTTTGTCTTCTGATGTGTTGTTTCCTCTCCTTGTGTCAATTTCTCTCTTTTGACTATTCTCTCTCTTTTGATGTCTTTTTCTCTTGTCAGCAACTTTCTCTTTGTGTAATGTTGCATACAACTTCTCTCCCTAAGGATATAATCTCTCCCTGTTGGAGTAATGTGATAATGGATAACCTATCTCTCTTTCCAGAAAGATGTGATAATATGGATAATCTCTCTCCCTTTGATAGCAATGCCAAATAAATAATTTACAAATATATGACATTCATGTCAAACAATCATTTTCTTTCCATCCATAATATATTCCTTGAATTTCCCTTATCCATCAACAATACAATAATATTCTCTGGTGCTCAGTTTTGATATATACCTGTCTGTATATAGATGTATCTTTGAAGTTCATCTCTTTGCTTGCATCACCATTAATGATATTCTGATAGTATGTAGGCAGATGCAGCCTTCAGTCATTTTACTGACTGGTAGACAAGGGTTTGATCCCTAGTCTCTTTCTCAAGTACGTAAATGTATCCTTGGGTAGTGGCTTGGTGAAGCTATCAGCTAATTGTTCTTTTGATTGCACATATTCAAGTATCACCTCTTTTTCTTGAACTTGTTCTCTCAAATAATGATACTTGATGGCAATGTCTTTAGTCTTGGAATGCATGACTGGATTCTTGGAAATGTTTATTGTGATGGTGTTATCACAATAGATAATCACTAGTTCTAAGATCTTCATATGCATAACTTCTAGAAACTGTTTGATCCATGCAATATTTGAGAAATTTGTAGCATCAACAACATATTATGCTTTTGCAGTAGACTGAGAGATGCATCCCTGCTTCTTGCTAATCAATGTGACAAGTCTATCACCCATAAAGAATGCTCCTCCAGTTGTGCTCTTTCGATCATCAAGATTTCTAACCCAATCAGCATCGGTAAACACCTTAAGTTCAAATTTTCCTTCTCTTCTATACCATAAGCCATATTCCTCAGTATTCTTCAGATATCTTAGAATTATTTTCACATCAGTCATATGTGATTCCCTGGGGTTAGCAGAAAATCTAGCAACAATTCCTACTGCATGTGCAATATCTGGTCTAGTGTGTACAACATACATGAGTTTTCTGATCATTGATCTGTACAAAGTCTGATTTACCTCTATTGTCTTGTCCTCCTTTTTCAACTTACATCGAGTAGCCATTAGTGTTCCAACTAGTTTGGAATCTTCCATCTTGAATATTTTCAGGACCTCTTTAATGTATTTGGACTGTGTAATGAAAATTCCTTCACTTTGTTGAATGATCTGTAGACCAAGAAAGAGCTTGATCTCTCCATACATAGACATCTCAAACTCTTTTCTCATCTCATTAGCAAATGATTTTCATATCATATCATTGCCTCCAAATATGATGTCATCAACAAATATTTTAGCAATCAAAGTGTTAGCATCAGTATCTTCCTTCAAATAAATATTACTATTTTCACTAGTCCTTACAAATCCAATACTTATTAGAT
>MU225568.1:681995-701784 GCA_018584345.1 Thuja plicata
GATTTTGGCTCAAACTCACAAATTAAACAATTTGAGTTTAAAGACTTACTTCTTGTTCTTGTTCCAACTTTCTTATCTCCTATGATCTGGATCTCTAGATGGTTCCTTCTTACATATCTTGCAAGTATAGGTATATCTCTTTGTGTATCAAGTTGATCATCATTTTGATCTTCATTCTATTCTTCATCACCTTGCACATTATTTTGATTATCAGCCTGACCATCGGTTATTGCAGTCTGACCGTCGGTTGCAACATTCAGTTGTTCTGGAATTGAGCACTGTTGGTTGGGAAGAGAGTTGGGTTCTTCAAAGTATACAAACTCGTTGTAGTCCTTTGGTTCTTTTGTGCTTTCCATCTCATTCTTTTCTGCAAATTCAGCTATCTTTACATTTGCACTTTCAACAATTTTGTTAGAAGCTTTGATAAGAAATTTATAAGCTTTTCTCTTGGTAGAATACCCTAGAAAAATACCTTCATCACTATTGGCATCAAGATTTCCATTTGTATCATCCTTTAATACATAACATTAACTACCAAATATCTTGAAATAACTTACATTGGGTGTTTTACCATACTATAGCTCATAAGGTGTCTTCTTTGTGTCCTTTTTCAATTGTACTTTGTTCAGTGTGTAGATAGCAGTACTGATAGCTTCCCTCCAGAAGATTTGGGTGATGACTTTCTCTATCATCAGTGTTCTAGCACAATCAACTATTGATCTATTCCTTCTCTCAGCAATCCCATTTTGTTGTGGTGTTCTTGGTGCAGAAACCTATCTTTTTATACCATGCTCATTACAGAAATTAGTGAATTCATCTGATATAAATTATCCTCCTCTATCTAACCTCAAGGATTTTAAATCCTTACCACTTTGTTTCTCTACCACAGCCTTATACTATTTAAACATCTTGAATGCTTTAGATTTATCTTTAAGAAACATAACTGCCATTATTCTAGAGTAATCATCAACAAGAGAATAAAATATATATCTCCATAATAACTCTTTGTCCTCATTGATCCACATAGATCAGTATGGACTAATTCTATAATATCATAAGATGTATGGGTTTTGCTTTTGAAACTAGACTTTGTAATTTTACCTTTTTGACAATTCTTGCACATGATGTTGTCTGGCTTTGTCATCATCGGTAAGTCTCTTACATTTCTCCTTCTACTTATTTTCATCATGTTGTCAAAATTCACATGACACAATCTTTTTGTGCCACAACCATATGTCTTCATCTCTAGTCATTAAGAAAGTTGTGTTAGTATCATTCATATATAATAAGTTACCTTTAGTCTATTCACTGGTACCAATCAGTCTTCCTGATTCATTGAAAATCTTTGCCTTCTTATTCTCAAATGCTACTCTGTGACCTGAATTATTCAGCTAGAAACACTCAACAAATTATAATTCAATTCTTTTACGGAATAAGAATTTTCACATTTAATCAGGTTATTTAGCATTATAGTTCCTTTACCTTCAACTGGACGAGGTGTATCATTACCCATTCTTACTGTACCACCATTATAATACTCAAAAGTGTTAAACTTTTGTTTGTCACCGGTCATGTGGTGAGTGCAGCCACTATCTATAATCCAGATGTCATTCTTGCTAACCTTAGATATGAGTGTAGTTTCTACATACCTTTCATCTTCATCTAAATCATCCTTCATAGCCACAAATACCATCTCGATGTATTCATCAGGTTTGGTGTCAGTATCTTCATCTTTGCAAGAAGCTAGGTAGCTATCCTTCTTATCTTTATCCTTTTAGTCTAGAGTATCTCTTTTTTCTGATTGTCGGTAACCTCTATAATCTTTGTTATCACTTCTGTTAGATTTCTTCTCAAAAGATCTGTCATCACTTCTATCATCTATTCTTCTGTTAGGACGTCTTGCAGCAAAGTGTCCAATCTCTTTACAATTAAAGCATACAAGTGGTAACTTTCCTTTGTATTTACCTTTGCCTCTCTGCATTCTTCTAGCCATAAGTGCTTCTATTTCATCTAGATCTTCTTCTTCACTTTCACTTTCACTTTCACTATCTCTTCTAGATGTGTGTCTATGACTTGATTTTCTTATTCTCATAGAAGACTTAAATGCAGACTCTAAGTTTGGTAAGATACTATTATGAAAGTTATTCATCTCGAATGAAATTAGTCTACCAATTAAAATATCAAGAGTAACTATATTTTTTGCTACTACTCTCATTTCTTGAATGGCAAAAACTCTAATAGCATATATAGGTAGTAAGGTTCTTAAGATTTTACTTACCACTATCTCCTCTTCAAGTGTACCTCCAACTCCTCATATAGCATTGACTACTTATTTTATTCTTGTGTTATACTGTGTGATGTTTTCTCATTCTTTCATTCTGAGATCATCAAATTTTCCTCTAAGGCTTTCTGCCTTGGCTCTCAGAACATTTGTATCACCTCCATGTACAAGCTTCAGTTTGTCCCACATCTTCTTTTCAGTTTTGTAATCCTTGACTTCTTCAAATTCAACATCAGAGAGTGAGGAAGAAAGCTCTATGACCATGTAGTTGTGTTCATGCTTCTCTCTCAATTTATCTACTATTAATGATCTTATGGGAAACACATATTCAGTATCTAGGAATTGAATAACATCATTACCAATACCTGATAAGTGGAGTCTTATCCTACTTTTGCATAGAGAAAAATTATCTTTGTTCAACTTGGGCACATCTCGTCTGTTCATCTTGTGATCTTGACTTAGGTCTTGAAACCTTCCTTTCTAAGAACAAAAGATCTAATAGCAATTGTTAGTAATAACTGAGAGGGGGGGGGTGAATCAGTGGCCTCAAAAATTTATCCTTAAACTTAACCACCAATCAATAAACCTCAGATTATTATGTCCCTACAAGATGCATGCTATGAAATACTTATAATGATTAACTGTCTATCGGTGTTCTTTGTCAATACTTATTCTCCTTGATTACCGATAAGTAGTATAACTATTTATTGAAACTCAGTAAATAAGCAGAGTATACCGATCAATCCAGTGTTAACTATGTTAGATACAAAACAATAAAGAAATGAATCATACATACATAACACATGAATTTTTAATGTGGAAACCCTGTTAAGGGAAAACCACTGGGACCGATACCCCAAATTTTCACTCTTCTGAAGTGAGCCCTGTTAGGAGCCAACCCTGTTAAAGGCTAAAAACATACTATTAAGTGCGACCTTGTTAGAGGATTTTATACATAGAGGTTGTCACTTAGTATAGGGCATCTATTGATACCATCCATGAATCAGCCTACTTCTTAGACTGTCAATAGGTATCGAGAAATTCCAATAATACTTTCATGAATCAACCTTTTTGGCACTCCTTGGGATGTACCTCAATATATAGAAGACTATTAAGTCCTGCTCTATTAAGAGACTCGATGCTTCAATGGTTAGACTGAAACACTATGACCTATTCATGATGAAACTTTGAATTGCAGATTTTTAGATCTATTTAAGTACAATACCTCTTTGATCAATGTATCAATTCAATTATTTGTACTCCACACTTTCTGCTTTGTGATGTTGTGCTCCACTATTCGTCGATGTCTATAGAATTCCTTAGCTTTCCATCATTTTGATTGATTAGCACTGTATGAAGTTCTTCTTCATCAGTATCTCTTCAGCATCCTCTTTATATTCACTCCCCTTAATCCCATTCATAAATGAATTAAGCTTGTCTCTTATATAGACATGATATTCACTATTTCTTGATTCTTGATTCTTGGCGTGAAAAACAATCCAACCAATTTGATTTAAAGCATAACTCCTAATTTATCTTGTAGTTATCTTCTTTCCAACTATACAAATCATCTTTAAATCAATCACTTAACTCTAGTCGAATAAAATAAAGAAAAAAACCAGTTAAGTCTATCTTAGCTCTTGCCAGCTAGATATTTTTTCATTTTGTGAACTCTCTATTCTGTCGGTCAACTCTACAATTAGTCGTCAGCGACAACTAACAATTCTGTCGGTGTGACTCCTGTTAGCTTTGGGATCTCTGTCCGTCGGGCATCATTAGAAATTTACTCAGTTGGCAACTCTATTTTTAGCTCGTTGGGCATCTTGTGGTTTTGATTCATCAGGAAACACTGTCTTCTACTCGTTGGGTATCACTCTGACTTTTCTTCTTTTCCTTTACTGATGGTGTGCACTCTATCGGTGTCGTTTGTCACTCAGTGAATACTTGACTTTTATGCATTACTGAAAGCATAACCTTTATTCCATTGATTCTTTGAAGTCCTTGGCATTATGTACATGACCATATAGATGATATCAAGTTGAAATCAATGAAAATACAAACTATTAACTGATTTAATGCCTTGCATTATCTTCAACTTAAAATTATCAAACATTTAATCAGTTACATGTCATCACATTATTCATCCTAATTTTAAAATTTTCCCACTATTGTTCATAAAGTTGTATGATTTTTCCACTACTGTCCATGTAGACTCTCACAGACTCATAATTCAACATGTTTTATGCCACAAAAATATCAAAACATGAATTTTAATACTATACTTTAGATTTGGAAAGAAATTTGAATTCAAATAATCTCTCAAGAAAATGTTTTCATGTCTCAACAAAGCCAAAAGTAGATATTAAAATCATTGATGATATTTCACCAAGAAATCATATTGAAGAATAACTAAAAACTGATGGGATGCAAAATATGTCATATATTGAAAAGCAGACTTACGCTGAAAATCCATTCATTGAAGAGACATGTATACATCTTCTTCAAAAATAGTGATTGTACCAATATTTTGCATCATAAAGATTGTACTAAAGCTGAGAAGCATCACATAGAAAGACAATGTTACATTGAAAAGTGAAACTTATATGAGAATTCTAAGAGATCTTGTTGAAATATAAATAAAGAAACCAACAATGATGAGGTATTAGATATCTAAAAATTGCATGAACATTCTTATCGACATGTAGTTCACAGTTTTTAAAAGAGACATGCATGTATATTTCTTAAAAAATGTTGGCATCGATAAAAATTTGAACATCTACCAAAGTTTTAAAAAAACCTCTCTTCAAAAAGGAATGTTACATCAAAAAGGTGGTTTTTGATGTGACATCTATAAAGGTTACTTCAAAATAAGATGATGTCAATGTAGAAATAAAGATCTACTAAACAAGAAAATAATCTTCTCGAAAGAACTTATTTCATAAAAATGTGATAAGCTCTACCAAATAACTTCTCGACAATTGATGAAAACATCAAAAAGGTCAAAACAACATATTGTGCTCATCATTAAGAAATAAAAATACTATCGATAGAAGATAGTAAACTATGATTGATAGTAAATTATCATCGACAAAAAGAATAAGGGCCAAAGAAATAGGACAATTGTCTCACCAAAATGCGAACCTACATTGAAATGTGGTTACCAGAAGATAGTAAACTATTATTGATAGTAAATTTTCATCAACAAAAAGAATAAGGGCCAAAGAAATAGGACAACTATCTCACCAAAATGTGAGCCTACATTAAAATGTGGTTACCATAAGGATACACTAAAGTCTCATTGAAAGTATGTTTGTCAAAGAAACATAAAGAATAGAGGAAAGCCAAGATTCATCTTGGAAAAATATGAATTCTCATCAATAATATAATTATCAACGAGGCATCCACCATCTTAGCAATAATGTCAATCAAAGATGAAATATGGGATTAAAGATATCTAATTTTTCTAAGACCGGACTAGGGTTTTTGTGAATAATAAAAGAATAAGGGAACCTTATCAACGATAGTTCCATACATTTTCTTGATGGTTTTCAAGTAGAATACTTATCGATACATCTCTTCTAGGTCTCTTTTTTTAGCCCTAACTAAGCATCAAAAAGAGAAAGGGAGGGTATAACAAATCACAAAAAGGATTCATAAGTCTCTTTGACAATGAGAATAATGAATAAAATAATGTGACACCAAACAAAGGAACAAAGGTCGATAAGTTTCATGTCAACATGAAATTTGGAATTGGAGCATTTAAGGACCATTGTAATATTTCTTAAAGGTTACATGAATGAAATCTCCCTTCACTAATTTGAGATCATTTCCTTCACTTTTGTTACATAATTGACATCCTAGAGGAAATTTGATAGAGAAAGGAATCATAGTGAAAAGGAGAAATAGAATTGCAGAAAACTAGTCTAGAATTTTTCACGTAAGTTTCCAAACTATGTTGTATTTGGTTTCTCTTCTCTAAAAGATAAAAAAGGATGAAACATCGAAGAAACCTAGGGTAAGAAAACAAAAGGATTAACCATTAAAAAAAAAAGAAACTCTGAGGAAACTAAAGAAAAGGACATAAGAGAGAAACAATACATCTGAACCAGGATTTGATTTGATGGACCAATTTGTTGATTCTAGCACTATGTCAAAAGAAGCTTGATATTGAAATGCTGGGAAAAAATTATGGAAATTTAGGGGATGTATGGACTGAACAATGGATATATGATTTATTTTTGTACAACTACAAGAGGCAATTCAGAGTCAAAATAATATGAAATCCATGGATGTATAATTTAGGAAAGTTGGTAGTCCCCAATGTATTTATAAATTTAGACCTAATGACATCAATTGTGAAGAACTATTATCCTAAACCAACAGTCATTTATGATGCCCATGGAGAGCCCTTACTTACAATAACCATGGATTACATCTCTCAATTGTTTGACATAGACACACACCATAATCATCTAATTGTTGTGATTGAATTGAAGGATTATTATTATAGACTATGAATCATATAAAAAAGGTGTAGGTTACCGATTTATTGTCCAAGGGACGATAAGAAACCTAGATTATTTTATGCCAACGATAAACCCCCTTATGATTTTAACTTTTTTTAGGAGTATCTTAAGTATTGGTATAACGACGGATGGATGGATCTCAATGAGATAAGTCTGAACTGTTCAACAAGATTAACACAATAGAAAAAAAAAAGAATAATTGAGAGATAAGCTAGACCAGCATTCGCATTATCAAAAAATCATTAACAAAAGTTCTGCAAAATGTAGTGTTACATGCTAGGCATACATGCCTAATTACACAATGAAAATCCTATCTACTAACCTTAAATATGTCATATTATTATTCTTTCCTATATCTACCTAGAACTAACTACCCTAAGAATCAATTATAATAGCTTATAAATCCTTTGCAAGCATCAAGTTGACCCAAGAAAAGTTATATTCTCCTAGAAAAGGAAAATGTGTTACAAATGTAGGTTAGGACCCAAATAATAAGGATCTCCCTCAAATAGATGAAACATGATGTGCGACCCCAAAGATGCATCAACCATAGGCGTAGCATATTGATAAATAAACCAAAAATCTTTGCCAATCAGGAAAATCATTTGCGAGATTGGAAAACTCAAACTGACCATTAGAACATGAAGAAAATATAGAACCTGCCAAGAATCCCCAAGATCTCAACCATGATGTAACAGATCAAGTTGAAAACCTAGGAAAATGTGAAACATTATGCTCAGTACACTCAATGAGGCTCAAAACAATAAAAGATCCAAACTAAAGGAATGCTGAAAGAAACTCAGGGACTTTTCAAACAGGAACAATTGAAAAGAGAAATATGTTTGGTTTATGCAAGATTTCAAAACAACCCAAGATTATCCTACATCAGACACCCGGGATTATTGATTAACCTCGTCCTAAGAAATTCATGTAGAATATTCAACTGGTCAGTCCTTCCATTTGACTTGAGATATTATTTATACTATTTACCTTTGGTGCTTCTACCAGTTTTTCTATCCTAGATGTGGAGAATCCCTTGTTCCCATTATATGTTTGACATCCTAAAGGTTGTAGATTTGATTTCTCTTGTATTCATGACCATGTTGAACCCTTGTGAGATTGTACCCTCGGGGTGTTCTATTTTCTACTTGATTATGTGACCTGCCTTGGCCTTGAGATGTGAGGTGAGGTCATGTTATATTCTAATACGGCTGGCTGCGATGATCTTTTTTTGTTGTGATATTATTTTGAAAGGCTTCTATGTGATGGACACTCAGTTTGATTTAGCCTTGTTTTTCAGTAAAATATTACCACTATAGTTGTGCTTGGTATTTGGAGAGACCCTGCCCGGATCATCCTAGAAATTCATTTATCCTTATGATGGACCTAGTAAGTGAATTCTTTATGTTGTTGCATTATGATTTATATTTTATTGGATCAAACTAGATTTTGATGTACTCTATTTTCCCCTTACTCATGTTGATGATTCTATGACACATTATGTTACATTAGGGATAATTGGTTAACTGATTATTATAGAAATGTAGTTGAGTGTTTGATTTATGTGTATTTAGTTGGAATAAGGAAAATTTATTACGAATAGGGCGAGCTGTGATTCTAATAAATGTTAGGTTCTTAAATATTATTTGTGTGTGAACTTGAACTGATCAATTGAGTTGAGTCATGAATGAGTATGTAGTGATGTTCATTAAATGAGTAATAGGATAATAAAATTAAATATTAGACTGGTTAAATTAAATGGTTAACATAACAATGTTATGCTGAATTATTATTATATGCATTGTGGTTAGTGGAATTAGATTATAATTATGATGACACAATTGGATTTAACTATATTGGAATGTGAATTGTGTTCTAAATTAAAATAAATGTCAATTGGGTATTGTAGGATGATTCAATTTTGCATATTCTTTAATGTGTACCTATGTTTTCATGAGGAAATTGATTCAAAAAATATTATTTTGGAAAATTGGTGAATTATGGGAATGTAGTTGCAAAGGGTACATATGCTTGAATATTGTCAATTATTTACTGTATATATAAAAATGGTGTAGTGAGTTATGTGTAATGGTCTTAAGAAGTGTCATATTTGAGTGTATATATGATGTAATGTATGTGTGGGGTGTGAGAGGATAAGATTACCTCTTAAACCTAAATTAATAAAGGGAAGATCCAAATTGATTAACCCTAAAGAAGGGATCAATGCATAAATGAATCAACCTATTAAGAATAAGGATAAAGAGCAAAACCCTAGGTTATGTCCTATAGAAAAGAATGTGTAATAGATATAGAAAGATTAAAACCTTAACTGGAATGAATTAGGAGACAATTAATAACCTCAAAGTGCAAAAGATCTGAAGAATGTTGTTTTTGGGTGTCTGCACTAATTTTCCAGAAGTTCTTCAACTGGATCAGGCACAGAAACACAGAGATGTAAAAAACCCAGAAATCTTTTCCAGATCTGGCTCAGGTCGATTTTGACCCAAAATAGAATGTCGATCCTGACCCAAAATAGAATGTTGATCTTGAACCAAAACAAAATGTCAATCCTGACCAAAAACAAAATATTGACCTTGACCTGCATAATTTGACAAAAAATCTATTTCTGGATCCTGAAAGTTTATCGAAAAGGGTATATGAATCTTCACTTGAATCTGTTGTCCTGTACCTGCAATAAAAATGGTTTTGTTTGTTGGGGGGGAGGGGTTTCCCTTGGTCAAACCCTATTTTTGGAATTAACCTTATAATAGAATTGAAATTGCATAAATAAACAAAGTAAATAAATGAATTCACCTTGCTTGTATAGAAACCCTTGCGGAGGATTTAAATCCTTGAATCCACAAGTATGTATGCACCAAATGAATGTAGAATGTAGAATGTAGGAGGTAGGATGTCTCAAATCAATTTATTATAGATCTTCAACACCAATATTTAATGGATCTTGGAATAGGAAGAGGCTTGCATGGATTTGGATGGAGAAATCTTCAACAAGAGGGCTCCATAGAGCTGGAATCCTTCAATGGCTACCAATGGATCTCCTTGATGAATTGAATGCTTGAATGTGCTTGGATATTTGAATTATTGAGAGTAGATGCTTTCTTAAATAGATTATCATTCATGTGAATAGGTGATCATGTTCTTTCATGTGTATGTCTTATGGTTTGTGATTTCAAGTCTTAGAGTCCTAGAGAAAATGAGAGGAGAAAGATTCCTTATATACCAATCTAGGGCACAATATTCTAGAGAGGCCTACATAGGAGAATCAAACTCCAATTAGACCTATACCTCTAAAAGTGGACCTATATTAAATAAAATTTCAAGAGTCTATGCCTTGAAGACCAAAATAGATGACCTGGAAGTGAGAATTAAATATTTCTAAAGCCCGACATCTGGAAACCTCAGAAACTTGAAATTTGGACCCTGGGTCAGGGTCAAGGTCAAATGTGACCTAGGTCAAGGTCAAGGTCAGCCTTGACCTAGGTTAGGGTCAAGGTCAACCTTGACCCAGAAGGTCAACCTTGACCCTGACGTCAAGGAACTCATATTTGCAGATCAGGGTGCCAGAAATAGGCTGGAGAGAAGTGGAAAAGGGGGCAGAACAGGGACAAAATCTAGATCCAAGTCAAAGACCCATTCAAGACACTTGACATGATGCCAAACCACTTACTCAGAGGGATAAACCAGTCCAAAATGGAAGTGCTTCCATTTTCTGACTATACATTTAGCCCCCACTTTAGCAAGAGTATGGACTCAATGCAAACTCTTGGTAAAGGAGATCATAAAGAAAAGATAATCTTATCAAAATCAAAAGGAAAAAGGAATCCTCAAGCCCCCAGGGACTCAAGTCTTTATCAAGCCTAAGATCATGATAAGAGAGACATCACCAGTTAAATAAAGAGAGAGAGAGAGAGGGTGTGATTACCTCACCCAATGAGAACCTATGTCCCATTGTGAATCACACAAGGAAAAAGTGCAACTAGAAAGATGGAGTTGAACTACTTAGTGAATGTGGCTACTCACTAGTCAACCCATCAAGGGAGATCCAGTATAAAGGACACCTTCTAACCTTAAGGGATCAAAATATTGTATATTGAAACTAGAGGTGTTGTGGGTCCACAACACACACCCCATTTTTTGGTCCTCTGAGCATGGGGATCCCCGCTCTTTTTGTCTTTTTGCCTTTCATAGTGTCTACCCCTCATGGAAATCCAGTTAGCCACCGAAGAAAATTGCTAAAACCAAGATAGAGGAAGGAAGAAGCCTTTTTTTGGCCTTTCAGAGGACTTAGGTACTCCAAAATTCTGAAATGGCCGAAAGGCCTAAGACCTGACCTTTCGGTGTTTTCAGACTCTGAAAACACTGAAAGGTTGAGGACTTGGTTCTCCTCTAACATCTTCGGCCTTTTGGGGTCTGAAAGTCCCAAAGCTGCTGACGTCAGCCCGCGGGTTATAAATAGAAGAAGCCTTCATTTTTAAAATCACTTTACATTTTTTTCTCCTGCTTGTGATTTTGTCTACTTTTCCTCGTCGACCACTTCAACTTTTGAACCACCTAGTTGTCCACCCACTCCTAGTTCGTTCGAGGTAGGTTCTTCTCACTTACCTTCACTTCGTGTTTTTGGGTCTAGGTCTAGGGTTTGTTTTTGTGCCTAGTGCCTGTCTAGCCTAGGGAACTTTGTTTCTTTGTCTCGTTTGGCCTCTGTGCATTCATGTTTTAACAGGGACGTCCCTCCCTATCAGACCTAGGGTTTCCTAATGTCTTTTTAGGTCTAGGATTTTGTTGTTTCATTGGTCGCGGCCCTTGTCACAGGGTTTTGGCCTCCGAAAGGCCAAAAATGGATCTTCAAACTCTTGCTAAGTGCCATTTTGGACTTTTCGGCCTTTTGGACATCCAAAAGGTCTGAAAGACTGAAAGGTCCAAAAAGGCCAAAAGTGAAACCTTCATTCAGACTTTTGGAGTTCCTCATCATTTTTGGACTTTTGGCATCCACAAGAAAATACCCCTCAATTTCAGAGCCCGAAAGGTCCGGCGGATTTTTTCCTTCCAATAAACCTTTTTTCGCACTTTCAGACTTTGCGGCCTCCAAACTAGTTTTCGGTGTCTAAAACCCTGAAAGGTCCAAAAGTGTGAAAACTTACACTTAGCTATTTATACAGCTCTCTTTTCCTTCTTTCCTAGTTTAAATTGTTTTTCCTATTCAATAAGCTACTGATATTTGTTTTGTTCTTGCCGGAATGACTGAACCAAAGACAACCTCCCCAATGAAGTATCATTACAAGGGGAATCCCCCTTGTTCAAAGGTAGGAAAAAAGCATAGTGAGATAATAGACACCAACATTGGGAATGTGGATTGGAATGAATTCCTGACTGAGTGCTCCCAGCCAGCAAATAGATTTGATGATTACACCGCGTTAGGCCTATCCGAGCTAGTGAACGTAGTCGCACACCTAGTGGCTATTTCATCTTTGGAATTGATCATCACCCTAGCCCATCACTATGATTCAGATAAGAGGGTTGTAGTAAAATTAGAGGATCAGGTGGTACTAGATATTAGGTGGGATGTTATTGAGGATGTTTTTCACCTTCACAAAGGCATAGACAACCTCTATGACTTCTATATTTAAAAGGGGACCAAGTGGTTTGGTAACAAGGATCAAGCCATACACGAGATGATGAATAAAGAATACCTCAATAAGCCGCTTCCTAAAAACAAATTGGATAAGATAGACCTCTGAAGAGGTTATATGAAGGATGAAATCTAGGCAGCTATAACATTGATAAGCCGAGTGTATGGGTTACCTCAATCCACTCAACTTGAACACTGGATGATCTTGTTGATAGAAAGGATCCAAGAATGAAAGGAAAGATTTGACTAGGGAACTATCATTAGTGACAATCTGGATGAGCAATTGACAGCCGTAAAACATAATCCCAAGTTTTACATGAGCACTTACGTGGTGTATCTACTAGCTGCACGGGCAGATTATCCTGGCCTCACCAAGAGAGGAAGTCTAAATGATCCAAATGCATGGCCCCACCTTGTATACCCGCAGCTGGTAAAAGGAGCAAACATGCTAGAGGATTCCCCTGATTATAGGATAGTCAATGATGCATTCATATTCGCAGTCATCCAATCTATTGAGGGTGACTTTGCTAAAAGAATGTCAGAAGAAGCTGCTGCTAAGGTAAGGGCCATTGGGGCCTATTTTATCTAGTTCAGGATATTCACATAGATTAGGATAGTTGGGTCAACCTTGCAACCAAAGAAGCTTCCCAGGTACCCATCTGATTGGATAATTATACTAGAGATGGCTAGACATCTCGCAGATGCATATGAACATATAAAGCATAAAAAAAAGCACTGTTGGGACTTTCCTATTTCTTTGGGACCATACATGATGCAAGACATGAAAGTCTACAAATCTTTGGCTTTTGAATGGGATGATTGTCCCTTGCAGTTCTACAAAATAGTGCGAGCCCATTTTGATCCCATAGGTACTTACAGCCACATTATTGGCAAATTCTACATACATGAGCCACATTTGGAGGATCACTGGATAAACTGCATAGATGATCATGAGGTTAGGATCTAGGATTATTACAAAATGAACCTCGCTCTAGCAAATGAGGTATTAAAGGTTCCTATTTCTGCAAAAAGTTCGGGAATGTGATTCAGATGAAGTCTTAGAGGACATTTACACAAAAGATAAAGTGTATGACCGGCCAATCATGAATGCAGAGGTGGACAAGGATGAAAATGATGACACAGAATTCTGGATGAGGCATGTGATAAAGACCACCATAACTTGGATCAAGAAGCCACACAAAATGAGTCCGATCTCGGTGAAAACATTGATGGAGCCCTCAAGGAGAGTAGAAAAATGGTGAGGGGAGAAGTCAACAACTCCTAAGTACAATAAATCTCCCCCTTAGAAGCCAAGAACTGTGTATGGTCATGAACGGCTAGTTGAATATGGATCTAATCCTAGGCCCAAGAAAACTAGAAAGACATGCTAGATTGACCCACCAGCAGGATCGTCACAACCCTAATCAGGTGAAGGACCATCTACCTCTGGCCAATCTCCCCCCACCGCTGAGAAGAAAACATATAAGATGAAGAAGAGTTGGAAATAGTATAAGAAGGGTCTAAGGAAGCAGAAGAAGATGAGCTCCTAGTTCAAAGAACAAGATTACAAAAAAGGAGAGAAAAGGAAACCACCAAGAAACACAAAGAAGATCCCAAAGAATAGGATAATCCTTTGGATGCCTTAGGATCGGATGAGTTTATGCTTTCTAATTTTGAAGGACTTGAAGGATTTTCAGATCATAGCCAAGCTCCATCAGTTATTCAGCCCCAGGAAATCCTAACTCAACCACCGATCCAATTCACCAACCCTTCAGTGAATGTCCCTGCTACACGAGTGAGCCCTAGTTCCACTCAAGAGCCTGAAGTTCAGGATAGTGGGATAGCCCAAGTCACTACTAAAGATCTTACAGTAGGAAAAGTACCATTTTCCACTCCACCATCTCATGTCCTTGCTCCACCATCTTATCTACCACCCCCAATTCCTACTCCACCACCATTAATTCCAACCCCAACACCTACTCCTACGCCAAATCTGCCCTACTCTACTACCATTCTCCCATCTCCCACTCTAGCCATATCAACACCTACCCCACCAACATCAATCCCTTCAACATGTGCCACCTAGGCAACCAAAGGAGCAGTGAGTACTAAAGACACATCACCTTTCTAGACCATGCTAGAGGCCATGACCGGTCTTAGGTCAAATGTATCAATTGACACCTCCGCCGAAGAGGCCTCGGACAAAGAAGGGGGAAATGTGGTGACTGAACAAGGTGAGGTGGAGGGGGAGAAGGAAGAAGGGTAAATGGATGTGGATACCAAAGGGGGAAGAATGAAGGAAGGAGGGAGTGAAAAGGAAAGAGTGAAAGAAAAGGAATCAGAGAAAGAAATAATGCCGGAAGTACAATGCCTAACTTCAATCCTCCAGGTTGCACCATATGAACCTGTAACTACATCCAGCAAACCTACTTGGTTTACCAAGGAGATACAACCCAGGAAGAGAAATTATACCAATGAATTGGATGGAGAGGATACAAGTATGACCGCTGTGAGGCAAGCCTTCCACCAGGGAGAAATCAATGTACCTGCAAAGACCATGTCATATGTGACTCAGGATACTGGAGGTCATTTGAAAGCCTAGATAGCTATCCCACCCCTAAGCACTTCTCAGACAATAGGCTCGTTAGAAGGCTATACATTTAGGTAGGTGGATTTGAGAAAACCTACCAGAGAAGGGAGAAAGACACTAGCAGCTTTAGGACTGTAGCATGCTCTAGGGTTCATGAACAAGGATGAAGAGACCATAAAATCCCTGATAGATGAAAATGAAGCTCTAAAGGGGTACACTCAAAAGATGGTGGGTCCTATTAACCCAAATTGTTCAAATGCTTCATTACAAGCCATGCTTGATAAAAGGGCTACACCATATTTGCCGGCAGGTTTGACTCCCTCTTTTATCCAGGCAAGCACCGATTGGAGAAATCACTTTGAACAATTCAGAGAGAAGGTGATTCAATCCTGTATTTAGGCATTACCAGACCATATTAGTTGAAGTTAATTCACTCATTGACCTGGTGGAAGATGATAGGGGTATAGACTCAGAGGTAATTAAGTGGCAAGCAGCCTTCTAGGATTTTGAGATAATTCAAAAGCAACGCTTCCAAATTTTGGTAAAAGTCTATGAAGGCAAAGAATTGGAAAATTTTAAGGCATGGAATAAAAAAATGACCAAAATAATTAAGGTCTACAAGAAACACCAAGTCCTTATAGATGAAAAGCGAGAGGAGGTAATAAAATGGATTGAATATATAGATACTTTCTTCACAGGGGTCGGCCTCAACGTCTATCGAGATGAAAACAAACAGGCTCTACGTTCTTCCAAAGAGGTGGTCCAATAGTTCAAAGATGTTCTGGCTAGAGTTAATACCAAGGAGGCCCTATAGAAACTATTTTACCTAGAAGAGGAAATGCAAAGAATGTCATAGCATGAAGAAGAGATCACATTCTTCGCTTCTGAATTAACTATCTTTAGAAAGAAGCAAGAACGAAGGGTCACCAAGATAAGAAGGAAAGAGATCAATTTTGAAGAAGTTAAGGAGATAGTGCAAAGGCTCTGGGTAGCTCACCCAGAGGTCTTTCTTGGATAAAGCTCCAAGGTCCAATTACCAAGTGAATTGGGCAAGATTTTCACACTTGGACAAATTTCCACTGAGGTGGAGTTTTGGCCTTTCGGCCTTTCGACCTTGAAAGCAAGGAGTATTTTTTCGGCCTTTTGGACTTCAAAGATTTTGGCCTTTCAGCCTCTTCAAGTTTTGTCGGCCTTTCAGCCCATGACAAGTCCAAAATTTTGGGACCTCTAAGTTTGAAGATTTTGAGAAGCACCTGGGAAATTTTAAAGGCATTAAAGTTTTGGGGTAGAGGTCGGGGTCCAAAAAACTGGGGGTTTCCAGCGAGGTCACTTTTTCAAACACCAGTTAGACTGTAGATCAGATTAATGGACAACTTGAGTTCATTTTGGAAAGACTAAAGGTTTCCTATCATTTCCCACCACCAGAGATAGTTCCAAATGAAGAATCCAAGAAGGACCACCAGAATCAAGAAGAAGACTCGTCAGTTCACAGAAGGAACTCACCTTGTTTCTCTCTCTCTTCTTTGGCAGATTTTTCCCTCTTTTCATGAGGAAATGGATTGTAAATGGGTTTAAGAATCCATGCAAGTTACATAGTATCAGTTAGCAGTAGTTTCCCTCCAGCAAAGTTCTAATTTTAGGGTTTTCTTTAGTTTAGACTCTCTGATACCCTAACTCTGAAAATCAGAGTTGTAGATCAAAACTCTATATATTGTAATAAAAAAGCAAGGTAAAAGGATGACTTATTAATACAATAAAGATCTACATTAGGTAATTCATTTGTGGTGTGTGAATTACTACTATCTATGTGAATTTATTGAATGTATGCATGCGTTATTCTTTATTTTCAGAGAGGTCTTTGTATTGTTGTGTTTCAAATTTGTGCTACCTTTAGTTGGAGTTTTCTGTTGTATATCTACCTTTCTGTGACGAATGTGTGGAGGATGCTATCTTTGGGCTTAAAAATAAATCTATCTCATGGGTGTGCACATCTTGGTGGCTTCACGATTTGATAGATTTTGAATATCTCATATGAGTAAAACATATCTTTCCTCTAAACGCTTGCATCTGTGGAGTACTGAATTGTGATGTGGTCTGATTCATGCTTCATGGGTTGTTCCAAATCTCTCCAGAATTCAATTCACAAGGAAGGGTTTACAGTGGTTTATGTCCTTAGGATTTCACTTTACTTTACAATTCACTGCATGTCTTGTTACCCTCATCTCTTTAAATTCTATCTTGAAATTCTGAAAATCATTATCTCAAAAAATACAAAATTGCATGTTATTTATCATACCCACACTTGTTAAAATGGAAAATACCAAAAAGAAACTAACTATATTTTGCAGTTTGTTGTCTAGAATGTACCAGCAAAGGCCTCCTCATGAATAATCACATTTATCTTCAACTGAGTAACCAAGCAGGTTGTGACCTGACCCTGGAGAACCTTGGGAATAACTTGGTTATTCATTAAAGAGAGGAAATTGAATCTCAAAATCCTAGCAAGTTGGATTGTGTTAAAACAATGCTCAATAGAAGTGGCGCTAGAAGGAGGGCTTCAAGACTCAAAAATTGGATAATATTGGATCTTTCTCTCTAGAGAAATTTGAGCGCATGCTTAGATCATTTCTAAAAAGAGGCACGTTTCTTGAACTCACTCATCATCGAAGGGCTTGCCGCAACAAGGTTAAAGCAAAAGATAAATCTTCTCATCACCTTGCCATGCCTCAAAATCCTCTTGGATAGAAATCACACATCACTACCCCAACTATTGATGAAGTCATTGACTAAAATCAGAATGTACAAAATCAACATTTGTAGAAACCTCGTCCAATGCCCTTTTTCGCTAACGCAACAAGGTCACCTTTGAACTTTGTTGGGAAGCTCCATGAGTTACCCAAAAATCTGGAGAAGTTTTGTACATGATTCATATATGGTGAATCTAGGACAGTGGAAGAACACATCTGTGCCTTCAAGGAAATTTGCAACCATAAAGAGATTTCCCACCAAGACATTGTATGTCATCTATTCCCATACACTTTGGGATAATTTTCATACAACTAGTACCTGAATTTTCCATGAGGGTCTATCTCAGTATGGAATGACTTTGAAACCAAATTCCTTAATCAGTTCAAATTGTATGTCGATCCTACTATGACACATCACCAGTTCATAACCATGAGGAAAGATCCTAAGGATCCCATTGCTATGTTTAATCATCATTTTCACAAATTGCATGAAAAGTTGGAAGCTCGTTACACTTGTATCATCTTAAAATGGAAGCACTTCCATGATAAGAACATTTAGCCCTCCTTAGGGGATGTTTTTGACCACCATCATACTGTCCCCTCCTTTCTGCATCATCTCCTACTTTTATGCCTATTTAGGACCCTGATTGGGCCTCTCCAGGCACCTTCTATCTACCCTAGCACTCTTTCTATGGGTTTCTAACCCTGTGGGTCAAGATCAACCTCGACCTTAACCTAGGTCCCCCTTTCAAATTTGGAAATCTGTCGGTTGCCGGAGGTCATCCAAAATTCATTTCCCACTTTTGGGTCGGCTATTTTGGGGTTCCGAAGTGGTAAATATTAAATTATATTTAAATAGGTCCTCTTCTATGGGCATGGGTCTAATTGTAATTTAATTCTCCTATGTCGGCCTCCTTACAAGATTGTGCCCTAGTTTCATATAAAATGAAGCCTTTCTCTCTCATTTTCTCTAAGTCTTCCAAGTGCAAAAAGCTCTAACCAAGATTTTGTTCAAGCATCCATTGTTCTACATGTTTTCAAGCTCTCAAGGTGTTCAATTCTTCCTCCTCAAGCATTCAATCTCTCCATTGAAGATCAAGGATTCAAGATTTCAAGCCTTTGAAGGGATTAGGTGCAAACATTCAAGATTCATCATTCAAACCCTAGATCTAGCCATCATGGTGGTGTGATCTTCCTTCAAGATCCTTTGTGCATCTTCAAGACTCTTTCATCATCTCTTCAAAGTGGATTTCAAGCATACAATCATGAAGGTTTATGGTTTCTAAATTCCATGCTTTCATACTTACATACTTGTATACATTTGAATTTCAATTACATATCTATTGAGTATCATAGCTTCATTGTTAGATTCAATTCTACTACTTGCTAGCATTCTTATTTCAATTATTGATTTCAAGGTTAATTCCTAAATTGGTGTTTGACTAAGGCAAACCCCTCCCCCACAACAAACAAACCTCTTTTTCTTGTAGGTACAGGTTCAGGACTGTAGATTTGAGACCAGATCTGGATACCCTTTTCGGCTTTCTTTCAGACGACGTGAACATAATTTCTATTGGACCTGTGTAGGTCAGGGTTGACATTATTGGGTCAGGGTTGATATTTGTGGGTCAAGGTTGACCTTTTTCATAAGATGACATCAGAATGGAAAAATATTTCTGGGTTTTGTTTGTCTATGCGTTTCCTTTCTGGATCATACTTCAGATTTTATAGAAATTGAGGACAAACCCTAGATTATAACATTCTTTGATCTGCAACATTTCAAGGTTATTAATTTTCTATCATTCATTTCAATTCAAATCCTTAATCATTCTAAATCTATCACACATTTACATTCATCCACACCCACACATTTTTAAGAGGGAAACCTAGGATCTCCATCTTTATTCTTATTTCCAATAGATTGATTCATTTATGCATTGATCCTTTTTGGGTTGATCAATTTGGATCCTTCCTTTGTGCATTTGAGAATAAAGGGGA
>MU225568.1:710464-742560 GCA_018584345.1 Thuja plicata
ATAATATAAACATCATAACACAAATCAATGTAAAACATTTTACTGATAGTTCATTTCTAGCCATTCATCATTAAATCATATCTCATTTAATATGTCCATACAACTGCAATAACCAATAATATATGCTCAAATATCTCATAAAATGCTAACTAAATAATAATCATATTCCATCATAAAACCCAATAGTGTCAAAGCAATAGTCCTGTCCTATCTAACATAGGAAGATTCTAGGGTGGGCATTACACGTACCTCCATCTATTACTTATCCAAGCTATGAATCTCATAAAAAGACATTCATAGAACAGAGGGTTGTACCCCACAATGAGCCTGATGCTCTCATGGCTTCTGAGTTAGATGCCGTAAAGAAGACTTTATCACAGCTCACTAGCAAAGTTACCAGAATGAAGCTAAACCCACCCCAAAATCAAGGTGGATACCAATGAGTTCCTGCTGGTCAAAATACATACCCTCTGAATCCAAACAGGGCTTTCAATGCATATAGAAACAACAACATGCAAGAGAAACCATTTGGATAGTAGAGGCCAAATCGGCCATGGAACACTAGACCTAATAATGGCAGCATCCCAGTAGACAATGCCAATACTTATGAGGCTTCAGAGGCTAATTTTGTTAGGTCTCCAATTAAGCATCAGGACAATAATGGATATGTGAACAAATCCCAAGGCCACTACACCTAGAATCCAGAGGGGCTCCTGGTGCAATTCAATGCTATGGTGTTTGATTCCTCAGAGTCTAGAGACAAAATGAACCTGAATATTCCAAGGTGCACGCCTTCCAGAATGATCAGCAAAACTCAAATAACCTTCAGAGTAGAAAGGAACCCCTCACTAATGGCATACCTCCAGGAAAGCTACCGACTCCACCAGATCCATAGGATAGTAATAATCACATACCTCCAAAGGGCCCGAATGCTCCCATACCTCCTATGAAAAGTACATATGCTGGCTATTGAGGAATGGCCTGGTTAAATGACAAGTACAGTGTAGTAGATGAACTCAAGAAAACTAAGGTGAACATCTCTATGTTCAAATTATTGCAGGGTTGCCCATCTCAAAAGGAAGCCCTTTTAAGATCCTTGGATCATTCAAAACCTGGCCCATTGACCAACAGCACCAGGGCACCCACATCCAATGTCAACACATCTGAGGCATTCCTAGTAGTATTCACGGATAGGACGAAGGTCCCACCATTCCTACTCAGCCTGCAGATGTTTGGAAAAAACCTACATAATTGTCTAATCGATTCAGGAACCTCATGCAACATTATGCCCCTATCAATTTGCCAAAAGTTGGGGCTGGTGCCCCAAGTAACTAACTGAGTGGTCATACAATTAGACAAAACCAAGGTTAAAGTAATTGGTGTGCTCAAAGATGTACACATTCAACTAGTCACCGATCCCCGAATACAAGAACGCATCGATATACACATAGTAGACATCCCTGAGACATATGGGATGTTGCTAAGTCAAGAATGGACTAAGTGCTTAAGAGGATGGCTCTCTATAGATTTCACCCAGCTTTGGCTACCTTGGAGAGGTTTGAACAACTAGATCAAGATAGATGTAGAGCCGAAGCTAAAAAGGATGATCACTAAATACAATGCCCCGAATGAAGTCTTGTTCACTCAAACTGATTTGGGCACTTATTGATTAGACAATGTTTTCATATTTCAAATCTAAGAAGGCAAAGAGTCAGACCATAGTCCTATCCGAGGTGTCCTAGAGCTGAAGATTGGTAATGACATCTTCCAAAGTTTCATCAATAGAATAATAGCTAGCCTGCGGCATCTAGGCCAAGACACAGATCCCAACATCTTATTTCTACCTAGATACTACCGATTACATCAGGCTAGTCATTCTGAGTTTACATTCCCCAGTTCTCAAGAAGCATTGTCACAAGTGTTGGCTCAAATTTCCTGACCAAATAAGCCACTAGAAGCATTGACAATAAAATAAGATGTACTTGGGATAGAAGATAGGAAGCATGTCGCACCAGATATGGATAGCCTAGTCCTTGCAAATAGTTTGCCTCAAGATCAAGACAGTGGGTCAGATTCTGAAGATAGAAGCCCTGCCCTGAACATGCTTAGTGACTGGAGTACCTCAGAAAATAGAGTGTGTCCCCTTTACAAGGGAATACTTGAAGATAAAGGTGATGAAGATGACAAACTCCCCAAACCTAGGCATACTCAGCATACAAGAGAGTTAACTTCTTCCGAAAACAATGGAGAGAGGGGCCAAAAACCAAGGACCAAGGGTTTCTCTATGAAAAGCACCACCAAACCAAGCCCTACTAAACCACTGCAGGTATGGAAACTATGCTTTGATGGTTCCAAATGCAAACAAGGAGTAGGTGTGGGAATCAAATTGATAAATCCAAGGGGTAAGTCTTTCTATGCTACTTATAGATTACAGTTTGTTTGAACTAACAATGTTGCAAAATATGAAGCACTGGTTCGCGAAATTCTCCTAGCTCACGAGAAAGGAATCAAAATCCTGACGGTGGAAGGAGATTTACAATTGGTTGTCAAGAAAATCTATAGTTAGCATACTTGCAATGATAAGAGACTCTCATCCTACCAAAATAGGGCATGGGATCTAATCAACAACTTTGACGCTTTCAACATCAAAACCATCCCAAGAAGAGAGAATATTGTTGCTGACGCATTGGCTGTTTTAGCCAACTCATTACATCCAATGGAGAAATCCAAACTAAAGAAATTCTCAGTTGAGCTTGTCTCAGCCCCGGCCATTCCGGACAATATCACTAACTTTCAAGTCTTCCAAGATGATCAACATATCTTAGAGTTTATCATGTGCACTGGCGTATTCAAAAATAAGATCATCGACGAGGAGAAGGAAGGTGAGGAAATAGCCAAACCTAAAGAGCTTGATGATCACGACATCATAAAACTAAAGACCAATGCCATACCCAAGGGAATGGTAGAGCTAGAGAGGATTTTTGACAGCGATAAGACTGCTATAAGAAGACACCCCGATGCAACACCTGATGGTAAAGAATGTGACACCTACAACCTGGGCATGAAAGAAGAACCAAGAGAAGTCCACATCGGAAAGGTGGGAACCAGGGAAGAAAAGGAGAAATGGTCCAAATTCTCACTGAATATTGAGATGCCATAGCACGGAGCTATGAAGAATTAAAGACATATGACACCTCAGTCATAGTTCACAACATCCCTTTGAAGCTGGATTCTAAGCCTTTCAGGCAATGACAAAGACCCATGAATCCCACTATGGAGCCCTTAATCCAAAAGGAAGTCCAAAAGTTTCTCGACGCCAGGATCATCTTCCCGATTTGACATTCTACATGGGTTGCAAACCTAGTACCTGTAAGGAAGAAGACTGGAGAAATCAGGCTATGCGTAGACTTTTGGAACCTCAACAAGTCCTCTCAAAAGGATAATTATCCGCTCCTATCTCTGGATGAAGTGCTGCAGAAGGTTAATGGATCTCAAATGATGCCATTCCTGGATGGCTACTCTAGGTACAATCAGGTGATGGTATAGGAAGAGGACAGGCTAAAAATGACATTCACCACTAAATGGGGAGCTTTCACCTATCGACGGATGGCTTTCAGGCTGATTAATACTGGAGCCACCTTCTAGAGAGAAATGGACATAGCATTCAAAGGATTAGTTGGAAGGTGCATTATCATCTACATGGATGATCTTACAGTCTACTCAAAACTAAGAGCTGACCACATAAGTGACCTCATAAAATGCCTTCAGAGGTGCAGAGAATTTGGGATCTCCCTCAACCCCAAGAAATGCGTGTTTGGGGTAACTGAAGGAAATCTCTTGGGGAATATCATCTCTAAAAAGGGGATATCCATTGACCCAAAAGGGTGGAGGTGATCCTAAAATTGATACTGCCTCATAGTCGCAATGAACTAAAATCTTTCTTCAGAAAGATCAACTTCGTCAGGAAATTCATCAGTGGCTTCATAGAAATAGTGAAACCATTGAATGACATGCTCAAGAAAGATGCCAAGATTGAATGGGCTCTCCTAGCCAAGAATTCTTTCAAAGAGATTAAGAATGCCATTACCACAACACCAGTCCTAGCCAGTCCTGACTACACCATCCCTTTCAAGGTCTACTCTTTCATGTTAGAACACGCATGTGCAGGCATGCTCATGCAGAAGAAGAATAGTGAAGATGAAAGGCCCATCGCCTTTATGAGTTGCCCTTTCAAAGATGCTGAGCTCAGATACCCAAACCTAGATAAGAAATCATTTTCTCTCGTCAAGGGAGTGAAGAAATTTAGACATTATATTTTAAGGAGTAAATTCATTGGGATAGTTCCAGACGCGACAGTTATATCCCTCTTGATGCAGAATGAGCTTGGAGAACGGAGAGGAAAATGGATGGTAATTCTCTAAGAGTTTGACCTAGAAATCCAACCGATGAAGTTGGTAAGGGGCCAGGGCCTGACAAAGCTGATCTCTAAGTTTGAAGAAGGTCTGGTCTGCCAAACATACACCGACCAAGGTGTGATCGTAGATGTATGGTACCAAGACATAGTGTATTATCTATTGCAGAATCGCTGCCCTAAAGAAATGAATAGTTCCTAGAGAAGAGATTTAAAGATCAAAAGCAACTCTTACATGCTAAAGAGTGGACAACTCTACAAACACAATTATGAGGGTTTGTACTTAAGGTGTTTGGATAGAACGGAGGCAAAACAAATACTGGTGGACTTTCATGACAAATACAGAATGGGACATGGATCGGCAGAGGTCGCTGCTCACCAAATCCTGAGGGCAGGGTATTTTTGGCCTATGATATTTAAAGATATCAGAAAGCACGTGAGATCCTACCACACTTGCCAAACTAGCACAACTCGAGAGAGAAATCCAACAATGCCCTTACAACCAGTCTACGAGGTACGCCCATTTGCCCAATAGGGCTTGGATTTTGTTGGAGTGATTAACCCCCCTTCATCTGCAGGACATAAGTTTATCTTGACAGCTACCGACTACTGCATGTGCTGGACGGAGGCACAAGCATTGAAGAATTGTACCACTGAGGTCATGACCAAATTTGTGGAGGAGCGCATGATAAATAGGTTTGGGATGCCATTTTATTTGGTATGTGACAATGCCCCCTCTTTCTCTTCAGCCTCACTCACACAATGGGCCTTCAAAAACTAGGCAATCCTCAAATTCTCTTCAAATTACTATCTGCAAGGCAATGGCATAGTAGAGTGTATGAACAAAAATCTGACGACAGTGATCAAACACCTCTTGGATGACAACCCTAGGGACTGGCACATGCAGCTAAAATATGCTTTATGGACTAATCGCGTAAGGATCAAGAATGCCCTGGGGATGTCTCCATACCAACTAGTCTATGGCTTGCAACTGGTCTTTCCTATGAACCTAAAGATCCCAATTCTGAGAGTCATGGACCAATACATAGGCGAGGAAGATTGGGTATAGGTTAGACTCATGAATCTCCTAAAACTAGAGGAGAAATGAACTTTGGCCCTGGAACATGTATCAAAGCTTCAGGCTATAGTCAAAAGGTGGTTCAACAAGAGAGCTACCATAAAAACCTTTAGGATCTCTGACCTTTTCCTCATGTGGGATAAGGAAAAAGAAAAGCCAGGTAGCCACATAAAGTTCCAAAGATTATGGATAGGCCCTTACCAAATATCAGAGATCCTAGGGGAGAACACTTTTAGGATCAGCACATTGGACGGAGAGTTGACCCCATTTCCAATCAATGGGATATTCCTCAAACATTAATTTGGATCCTAAGTGAGACTGTCTTTCATCCCTTGTACCATAGTCACTTTTGCATTTTTTTCCCTTTTTCCTTGTTGTCCTCGCCGGCAGTCCTTTCTTCCGCTCATGTTTGTTCTTTTCTTCTGTCGGGGCTTGTTTTGTTGCTTTGGGTCAGTGTGTTTTGGATCCAGTCCAAGGCACTCTACAAGAGGAGTAGAGGTATTTCTTAGTCAAATTTCTCCAAGGATACATGTAGCGTAAGAGAACCTTCCCAAAAGACAAAGTAGTGATGATTATCATTAATAAACAAGGAGTTCGAAGTTTGGTCATCCTGATCACAAGACACATTAAGGTACAACACTTGAGGGCATTGGTTTCTAGGGAATTTGTCAGTTGTAGCTAGCATGAGTGCATAGGTTTAGGTACCCACCGATCCTAGAACCCAAGTCTGAATAGAGTGCAAAGGCAATAACAAAAGAAAGAAGAGCCAAAAAGGAAAGCAAAAGAAACACTCAAAAGAAAAGTTCCCCAAAGAGGTCATGAGTGAGAAGTCCAGGCAACACCACCTAATCGTTGCTTAGATCAGAGAAAAAAAGAAGAAGAAGAAAAGAGGTTATGGACCTGAATGCATGAAACACACTAACATCCAAGGCTTGATACATCTCCAAGAAAACAAAAGGAACAAAATGATTTTCAAAAAGACGGAGCTCTCACAAAGAAAGAAAGTTATAACCTAGAAGGCAGAAAAAACTTGGGTGATTATGACAACCTCTACCAGGGCTATGGATGCCTGGCTGGTAGTAGAGAAAGGTTATACTTGGGACTCAAGGAAATTTTTTTTGGGGCTATGAATGCTTGACTGGCAGCAAAGCTCTTTCTGGGAATCCCTGGTTTATTTGGCAAAGGTTGGGAATAGCTGGCAAGTGTCTTGATTATCACAACCAAAGGTCAAGAAATGAACACACATGAACACACACAAGGAAACTAACAGAAGAACCTTAGATTGGAGGTCATTGAAGAATCATCAACTCCTCCACCTCTTGGTTCTGTTCTACTAGAAAGCTACTTTTTAGAAGAGTGTTGATGATAAATAAATGCCTTGGTCATTCCTCCTTTTGTCGGGAATATTTGTTGTGGGTCCACAACACACACCCCATTTTTTGGTCCTTTAACCATAGGGACCCCCCCTCTTTTTGTCTTTTTGCCTTTTTTCGTGTCTGCCCCTCATGGAAATCCAGTCAGCCACCGAAGAAAATTGCAAAAACCAAGATAGAGGAAGGAAGAAGCCTTTTTTTTCAGCCTTTCGGCCCTTTCAGCCTTTTAGAGAACTTAGGTACTCTGAAATTCCAAAATGGATGAAAGGCCAAAGACCTGACCTTTCAGCGTTTTTGAACTCCAAAAACATCAAAAGGCTGAAGAATTGGTTCTCCTCTGACATCTTCGGCCTTTTGGGGTCTGAAAATCCCAAAGCCGCTAACATCAGCCCGTGGGTTATAAATAGAAGAAGCCTTCATTTTTAAAATCACTTTGTGTTTTTTTCTCCTGCCTATGATTTTGTCTACTTCTCCTCACTGACTGCTTCAACTTTCAAGCTGCCTGGTTGTCCTCCCGCTCCTAGTTCATTTGAGGTAGGTTCTTTTCGCTTACCTTTGCTTTGTGTTTTTGAGTCTAGGTCTAGGGTTTGTTTTTGCACCTAGTGCCTGTCCAGCCTAGAATGCTTTGTTTCTTTGTCTTGTCAGGCCTCTGTGCCTTTGTGTTTCAATAGGGACATCCCTCCCTATCAGACCTAGGGTTTCCTAATGTCTTTTTAGGCCTAGGGTTTTTTTGTTTCATCGGTCGCGGCCCTTGTCATAGGTTTTTGGCCTCTGAAAGGCTAAAAATAGATCTCCAAACTCTCACTAAGTGTCATTTTGGAATTTTTGGCCTTTCAGACATCCGAAAGGTCCAAAAAGGCCAAAAGTGAAACCTTCATTTAGAATTTCGGAGTTCCTCATCATTTTTAGACTTTTGACCTCCATGAGAAAATACCCCTCAGTTTCGGAGCCTGAAAGGTCCGACGGATTTTTTCCTTCCAATAAACCTTTTTTTGCACTTTCAGACTTTTTAGCCTTCGAACTAGTTTTCGGTGTCTGAAACCCCAAAAGGTCCAAAAGTGTAAAAACTTACACTTAGCTATTTATATAGCTCTCTTTTCCTTCTTTCCTAGTTTAAATTTTTTTTCATGTTCAATAAGCTACTGATAATTGTTTTGTTCTTGCAGGAATGAATAAACCAAAGACAACCTACCCAATGAAGTATCAATATAAGGGGAATCCCCCTAGTTCAAAGGTGGGAAACAAGCACAGTGAGATAACAGACACCAACATTGGGAATGTGGATTAGAATGAATTCCTAACTCAGTTCTCCTAGCTAGCAAATAGATCTAATGATTGCACCACGTTAGTCCTATCTGGGCTAGTGAATGTAGCCGCACACCCAGTGGCTATTTCATCTTCAGAATTGATCATCACCCTAGCCCATCACTATGATTTAGATAAGAGGGTGGTAGTAAAATTAGAGGATTAGGTGGTACTGGACATTAGGCTAGATGTCATTGAGGACATTTTTCACCTTCACAAAGGCATAGACAAGTTCTATGACTTCTATATTGAAAAGGGGACCAAGTGGTTTGGTAACAAGGAGCAAGCCATACACAAGATGATGAATAAAGAATACCTCAAGAAACCGCTTGCTAAAAACAAATTGGACAAGATAGACCTCCAAAAAGGTTATATAAAGGATGACATCAAGCAAGCTATAACACTGATAAGATGAGTGTATGGGTTACCTCAATCTACTCAACTCAAACATTGGATGATTCTGTTGATAGAAAGGATCTGAGAATGAAAGGAAAGATTTGATTGGGGCACTATCATTAGTGATAATCTGGACGAGCAATTGATAGTCGTAAAACATAATCCCAAGTTTTACATGAACCCTTACATGGTGTATCTACTAGCTGCATGGGAAAATTATCCTGGCCTCACCAAGAGAGGAAGTCTAAATGATCCAAATGCATGGCCCCACCTTGTATACCTACAACTGGTAAAATGAGAAAACATGCCAGAGGATTCCCCTAATTACAGGATAGTCAACGATGCATTCATATTCACAATCATCCAGTCTATTGAGGGTGACTTTGCTAAAAGAATGGTAGAAGAAGTTGCTGCTAAGGTAAGGGCCATTGGGGCCTATTTTATCTAGTTCAGGACATTCACATACATTAGGATAGCCGTGTCAACCTTGCAACCAAAGAAGCTGCCCAGGTACCCATCTGATTGGATAATTATACTGGAGAGGGCTAGACAGCTCGCAGATGCATATGAACATATAAAGCATAAAAAGAAGCACTGTTGGGACTTTCCTATTTCTTTGGGACCATACACATTGCAAGACATGAAATTTTACAAATCTTTGGCTTTTGAATGGGATGATTGTCCCTTGCAGTTCTATAAAATAGTGTGATCCTATTTTGATCCCATAGGTACTTACAACCACATTATTGGCAAATTCTACATACATCACTGGATAAGTTGCATAGATGATCATGAGGTCAGGATGCAAGATTATTGCAGAATGAACCTCGCTCTGGCAAAAGAGGTATTAAAGGTTCCTATTTCCTCCAAAATTTTGGGAATGTGATTCAGATGAAGTCTTAGAGGACATTTACACAAAATATAAAGTGTATGACCGGCCAATCATGAATGCAGAGGTGGACAAGGAGGAAAATGATGACATGGACTTATGGGTGAGGCATGTGATAAAGACCACCATAACTTGGATCAAGAAGCCACACAAAATGAGTCTGATCCCGATGAAAACATTGATGGAGCCTTCAAGGAAAGTAGAAAAATGGTGAGGGGAGAAGTCAGCAGCTCCTAAGTACAAGAAAGCTCCCCCTCAGAAGCTAAGAACCATGTATGGTCATGAATGGCTAGTTGAATATGGCTCTAATCCTAGGCCGAAGAAAACTAGAATGACAGGCCAGATTGACCCACCAGCAGGGTCGTCACAACCCTAATCAGGTTAAGGCCCATCTACCTCTGGCCAATCTCCCCCCATCGCTGAGAAGAAAACATATAAGAGGAAGAAATTTTTTGAATCTCAGTGGTTGGATATAGTATAAGAAGGGTCTGAGGAAGTAGAAGAAGATGAGCATCTAGTTCAAAGAAAAAGATTACAAAAAAGGATAGAAAAGGAAACCACCAAGAAACACAAAGACGATCCCAAAGAATAGGATAATCCTTTGGATGCCTTTGCATTAGATGAGTTTATTCTTTTTGATTTTGAAGGACTTGAAGGCTTTTTGGATCATGGCCAAGCTCCATCGCTTATTTATCCCCAGGTAATCCTAACTCAACCACCGATCCAATTCACAAACCCTTCAATGAATGTCCCTGCTACACAAGTGAGCCCTAGTTCCACTCAAGAGCCTAAAGTTCAGGATAGTGGGATAGCCCAAGTCACTAATATAGATCTTACTGTAGGAAAAGTACCATTTTCCACTCCACCATCTCATGTCCCTACTCCACCATCTTATCTACCACCTCCAATTCCTACTCCACCACCATTAATTCCAACCCCAACACCTACTCCTACACCAAATCCACCCTACTCTACTACCATTCTCCCATCTCCCACTCCAACCATATCAACACCTACCCCACCAACATCAATCCCTTCAACATGTGCCACCCAAGAAACCAAAGGAGCAGTGAGTACTAAAGACACATCAACTTTCCAGACCACGCTAGAGGCCATGACCAATCTTAGGTCAAATGTATCAATTGATACATCCGCTGAAGAGGCCCCAGACAAAGAAGGGGGAAATGTGATGACTGAACGAGGCAAGGTGGAGGGGGAGAAGGAAGAAGGGGAAATGGATGTGGTTAATGAAGGGGGAATAATGAAGGAAGGAGGGAGTGAATAGGAAAGAGGGCAAGAAAAGAAATCAGAGAAAGAAATAATGTCGAAAGTACAATGCCTAACTTCAATCCTCCAGGTTGCACCATATGAACCTGTAACTACATCTGGAAAACCTACTTGGTTTACCAAGGAGATACAACCCAGGAAGAGAAATTATACCAATGAATTGGATGGAGAGGATACAAGTATGACCGCTGTGAGGCAAGCCTTCCACAGGAAGAAATCAATGTACTTGTAAAGACTATGTCATATGTGACTTAGGACACTAGGGGTCATTGGAAAGCCAAGATAGCTATCCCACCCCTAAACACTTGTTAGACAATAGGCTCATCAGTAGGCTATACATTCAGGGAGGTGGATTTGGGTGAACCTACCAAAGAAGTGAGCAAGACACTAGTAGCTTTAGGGTTGAAGCACACTCTAGGGTTCCTGAACAAGGATGAAGAGACCATAAAATACCTGATAGATAAAAATGAAGCTCGAAAGGGGTACATTCAAAAGATGGTGGGTCCTATTAACCCAAATTATTTAGAGGCTTCATTACAAGCCATGCTTGATAAAAGGGTTACACCATATTTGCCAGCAGGTTTGACTCCCTCTTTCATCCAGGCAAGCACCGAATGGAGAAATGACTTCAAATAATTCAGAGAGAAGGTGATTCCATCGGTATTTAGGCCATACCAGACCATATTAGTTTAATTTAATTCACTCATTGACCTAGTGGAAGATGATGGGGGTATAGACTCAGAAGTAATTAAGTGGCAAGCAACCCTCCAGGATTTGGAGATAATTCAAAAGCAACACTTCCAAATTTTGGTATAAGTCTATGAAGGTGAAGTATTGGACAAATTTAAGGCATGGACTGAACAAATGACCAAAATAATTAAGGTCTACAAGAAACAATAGGTCCTTATACATGAAAAGCGAGAGGAGGTAATAAAATGGATTGAATATATAGATACTTTCTTCACAAGGGTCGGCCTCAACGTCTATCAGGATGAAAACAAATAGGCTCTATGTCCTTCCAAAGAGGTGGTCCAATAGTTCAAAGATGTTCTGGCTGGAGTAAATACCAAGGAGGCCCTACAACAAATATTTCACCTAAAAGAGGAAATGAAAAGAATGTCACAACACGAAGAAGAGATCACGTTCTTCACTTCTGAATTAACTATCTTTAGAAAGAAGCAAGAATGGAGGGTCACCAAGATAAGAAGGAAAGAGATCAATTTTGAAGAAGTTCAGGAGATAGTGTAGAGGCTCTAGGAAGCTCACCCAGAGGTCTTTCTTAGATAAAGCTCCAAGGTCCAATTACTAGGTAAACTAGGCAAGATTTTCACACTTGGACAAATTTCCACTAAGGTGGAGTTTTCGGCCTTTCGGCCTTTCAGCCCCGAAATCAAGGAGTATTTTTTTGGCCTTCAAAGATTTTTGCCTTTCGGCCTCTTCAATTTTTGTCGGCCTTTCGGCCCATGACAAGTCCAAAATTTTGGGACCTCTGAGTTTGAAGATTTTGAGAAGCACCTAGGAAATTTTAAAGGCATTAAAGTTTTGGGGTAGAGGTCGGGGTCTGAAAAACTGTGGGTTTCCAGTGAGGTCACTTTTTCAAACACCAGTTAGACTCTAGATCATATTAATGTACAACTTGAGTTAGTTTTTGAAAGACTAAAGGTTTCCTATCAATTCCCACCGCCAGAGACAGTTCCAAATGAAGAATCCAAGAAGGACCACCAGAATCAAGAAGAAGACTCCCAGTTCACAGAAGGAACTCACCTTCTTTCTCTCTCTCTTCTTTGGCATATTTTTCCCTCTTTGCATGAGGAAATGGATTGTAAATGGGTTTAATAATCCATGTAAGTTACATAGTATCAATTAGCACTAGTTTCCCTTTAGCAAAGTTCTAATTTTAGATTTTTCTCTAGTTTAGACTCTCTGATACCCTAACTCTGAAAATCAGAGTTGTAGATCAAAACTCTATATATTGTAATAAAAAAGCAAGGTAAAATGCTGACTTCTTAATAAAATAAAGATCTACATTGGGTGCTTCATTTGTGGTGCTTTAAAATCCTAGCAAGTTGGCTTGTGTTAAAACAACGCTCAATAGGAGGGATCAAGAGATCGTTGAAAATTGAAACTGGAAGGATCAAGAGATCCTATAAGGTAAAAGTCCATGCTTTAAGGATTATTCTCTAATCCATAAAGGGAGAAAAGTATAAAAGTTTTGAAAATATTTTGAAAGTTCGTGTGTGCAAAAAGGTGAGTAGAGCATATGCCCCCACATTAAAGTCATTGCTAACACTTTAACAGGAGAAATGGCTTTAACAGAAACATAAACAGCTTCACTGATTACGTTTCCACTATGAGATGCCCCCAAAGTGAAGAAAAATCAAGGGAAATACCACATAAACATACAGAGAACACATAAGGGATCTACCTACCATGGGGTTAGTATTCATAAGATAATATGTATATATAGATATTATAGAAAGTGCATTGACATCATTCCCCAAAGAAAGTAGAACTACAATCACAATGGAGGAAAGAAAATGTAAGAATTACGAAGAAGAGTCTTTTCGGACAAAAACATGGAGACCAAAAAGAATCAGTGCTACCATGTCATGAATCCAAGTGGACTACACAAGGAAAACATTTACAAACAATAGCACAAGTACAACATAACATAAAAACAACATATAGAAGAATAGAGATATATATAGAAGAATTGTACAACATGTTCGATTCCTTTATCAACTTGCACCAACAAAGTAACAAGGTTCATATAAAAGAATCTAACAAACATTTAGCAAACACATTATAGGAGAAGCACAATACAATAGGAAGACACATAAAAGGCTACCATGAGGGACAAGCCAATAAAGCGCATTGCCTACTCTCCCCATCTCAGTGTATATATCATTTAGGGAAGGTGGGCAACTCACAAGAGGGAATATATCTAACACGGTAGGAATAATACCACGTTCCAAACAAGGATCCTCTTTAGAATCATGATTTTTGATACTACGTGTAATTATCAGTTGAGTTGAAATCATATGAGGTAAATTAGTATCAAGATCAATAGTCTCATATTCATCATTAGGATCAATAGGATTATCAAGAGTATCTTCCTCATCAAGATTAATGGAGATAGAATCTAAGATGTGGATAGAATAATCATAATCATTCATCTTAACATCCTTACTAATATTAACTTCTTATAACACATCAATCATAGGCTAGTCAAAAGAAGGTAAATAATTTGGAAGAACAGAGGCATGTGCCCTAGCATTAGCATGATGATTCTTACGACGCTCATTGGTGGATTTGTTACGTTTTGTCTTGTTTGAAATATGTTGATAACTAGGAGGGATAAAAACTAGTTCCTTCACATGTTCTATAGAAGGATTAGTAGGACTCTCAGTAGGTTGAAAATTGATACTAGGAATTTGATTAACAAAAATAGAAGCAATGGATAAAAGAGGTATAGAAGGCATAGGTAAAAGACCACGGTTAAGATCAATTTGAGGTATGCTTAAATCAAGAATCTTGTGATGTTTATAGGCTTGGTAAGAGAAAAAAAGGGTATTAGGCCAAGGGGGACATGAATTAGGTAATGAAGGCCAAAAAAAGTCAAGGGTAGCATAATCTCTAGGCCTAGAAGGTTGATACAAACTATTATTAATCATTTTCACATCTTCATCATGAATGAACTTAATACACTTGTGGATAGGAGAAGCAATGACACACATGGCAGTCAACCAGGGAAAACTAAGCTTAACTTGAAATTAATCAGAAGTAGGGACAAAATTGAAGTTCAACATGTAAGTTAATAGAACCAAATGATGGATAGAGAAAACCATTGCAATTTTGAATCCACACATCAAATGTATCATAATAATCACGTTGTAAGTTCTTCATAAAAATATTTTCTTCAGTGATGACATTGAATAAGGAAGTGGGATCAATAAGACAACCACACGTAGGTATCTTAGCAATCCTATCATAAATGTAAAGGGGACAATCAGGAGCTTTAATTGTCTCAGAATCATCACAGGTGATCGAGTGTTCCTGAGGTCTTTTATCCTTAGGTTGTTTTGAAGGTTTAAATTGAGGTTTCAATTTAGGTTGAGGAGAAATTTGAAGTTGAGGTTGAGATTGAGGCTGGGGTGGAGAGACAGGTTGAGGAAAAACAACATGCTCCACATGGTTAACAATATGATTAAGATCATCCATCTTTGAATCATAAACAATATCAACAAAAGATGGCTGAATAATAGTATTAGTATCATGTGTAGGAAAAGGATTTGTATAGATTTGAAGGTTCTGATTAGGAGGAGAGATAGATTTGTTCCCATTATTATCAAAATTATCAATAGACAGAGCATTAGAATCAGTTAAATCTTGAACCTTATGCTTTAGAGAATAACACTTCCCAGTATCATGTCCATTCTGACGATGGTATTGACAAAAGGCTTTAGGATCAAAAGATTTTGATGCCATCATAGTAGGAAGAAGAGAATGAATAGGAGGTAAAGTAATCATATTAGCAGTCAACAATTTACTCATAATAGAATGTAAAGATTCAGAAAAAGGAGTAAATGTACAATTTAAATGAAAAGCAGTGGATGTAGAAGTGACATTGTGGGATGCAACAACAACTTGATCAACAATTGCATTTTCTTGTTTATTGATTTTGACATAGTTGTTATGCTTCTGAAACTTGTTGGGATTAGGAGCAACATCACTCTTATCAACTGGAATAGGATCGATTAGAGTGTTTCTCTCAAATTGACTCACTTGTAATTGATAATGATGAAGCACTGTACAAAGTTGTTGAAAAGAGATAAATTTAGTAAACAAAATCTTATCTCTAATATCCTTTTGCAAATTTGAAATAAACATATGCTGAATGTCAATATTAGGAACATGATAAGAAATCTAAGCATACAAATGCTTAAATATACCAATAAAGTTAGTCAGTTTTTCCTTAGTATTTTGTTTACAATGCATTAAATTAGTTAAGGAAACTTGGGGACCCATTATATTTTGAAACTGCTGGATAAAGGCATTAGCAAGTTTTAGAAAAGAATCAATGGAATAAGGAGGTAAATAACATACCATTGCAAGTCCTTATCACAAAAAGTCCTAGCAAATAGCTTAGCCAAAATCCTATGGTCATGAGCATAGTCACTACAAAGGATTTGAAATGTCTTAACATGAGTGATAGGATCTCCCTTACCATTGTAATTCTCAAGATGAGGCATATCGGCTTGCTGAGGGACAGGAGCACGAATAATGTCTAGGGATAAAGGACCACCCATGTCACATGTAGGAATGCTAAAATTGGATTGTGTTAAGGATGCAAGTTGTTGCTGTAAAGATGACATAGTTTGAGCCAAACTAATGATTATGGAATCATTAGAAGAAATAGGTGGCCTAGAAACATTAGGAACACTAGGAAAAGTATATGAAGCGGAAAGAATAGAAGAAACAACCGGTGGAACACTTGGAACCACAGTTGGAAGAGGGCTGGAATAGGTAAAAGGCACATGATGATATGAAGGTTGTGAGGTAGGGAAAGACACTAGTGGAACACTCACAAGATGAGAGGGAAGAGTTGTAGTTACTAGAGGAGGAGTGTAAGTAGGAATGTTAGATAAAGAAATGGAAGAAGGTTCCACAGTAGTGACAAGAGGAGTAAATCCTTGTATAGTCATAAAATGGAAGCACTTCCATTACAGACTATTTTATCCTTCTAAGTAAGTGTTTTGGGGTCATGTCAAGCACCTTGAATGGGTCCCTGACCTGGATCTGGCTTTTTCCCCCTATTCTGCCTCATTTCCACTTTTTCCAACTCATTTCTGACACTCTAGACTGCAAAATTGGGACTTTGACCTCAGGGTCAAGGTCAACCTTTTTGAGTCAAGGTTGACCTTGACCTTCACCTAGTTCAAAATTTAAATTTTTCTGACCCAGGGTTCAAATTTTAGAATTCTAGGGTTTCCAAATGTCAAGCTTTGGAAAGAGTTAATTCTCGCTTTCAGGCCGGCTGTTTCGGTCTTTAGAACAACAAATCTTAAATTATATTTATTATAGGTCCTCTTCTAAGGGTATAGGTTTAATTGGAATATAATTCTCCTATGTAGGTCTCTCTAGAATATTGTGACCCGGATTCATATATATGGAAGCTTTCTCCTCTCATTTTCTCTAACCACAAGCTAAGGCTTGAACTATAAGTAAGAGTAATCTAAGACAAAGACTTGAAGAGTGAGATCCAAAGGTGAAGAAGAAATATTTGAAGCAATCCAAGTAGCTATTGAAGCATTCATCCATTCTCAAGCATTCAACCACTTCTCAAGCACTCATTTCATCAAGGAGATCCATTGGTGTCCATTGAAGAATTTAAGCTCCATGGAGCCCTCTTATTGAAGATTTATCCATCCACATTCCTCCAAGCCTCTTCCTATGAAAGATCCATTCAAGAGTGGTATTGAAGATCTACAAGCAATTAATTTGAGACATCCTACATTCTACATTCTACATTCTACATCCATTTGGTGCATGCATACTTGTGGATCCACATATTTGAATCTGCCACAAGGGCTTCTACAAGCAAGGTGAATTTGTTCATTTAATTTATTTTACTTATGCAATTCAATTATAATTTTAGGTTAATTCCAAAACTGGGGTTTGACCAAGGTAAACCCCTCCCCCCCAACAAAAAAATCCATTTTTCTTGAAGGTACAGGTTTGGAACAATAGATCGGAGTGCAAATTTGGATACCCTTTTCGGAAAATTTTTGGGATCCGGAAATAGATTTTCAGTCAGAGAATTTTTAGGTCAATTCTTCCCTAGGTCAGAATTGGAAATTCTGGGTCAATGGTGACATTGACTTGAGGGTCAAAATCAGAACTATTTTAGAACAGAAAAAGATTTCTGGGTTTTGTTCGTCTCTACATTTCTATTCCAAATCTGGTCAGCTTTTCCAAACACTAAGTTCATACCCCTAAAAAAAGAATTCTTCATATATATAACATTTCGAGGTTAGTACTTTTCTCCTATCCATTTCAATTAAAGTTACTAATCTTTCTAAATCTATCACACATTCAAATCTATAAATGGGTATTTAAGATCTTCTTCTTTATTCCTATTTCCAATCGATTGATTCATTTGTTCATTGATCCTTCTTTTGGGGTTAATCAATTTGGATCCTTCCTTTGTGTATTTAAGGATAAAAAGGAACATCTCATTCACCCCTCAAATTTCAATAAACATTCTAATTTTAAGTGTAAAAACACCCATCTTATCCTACAATAGGTCATCCTCTCTATTTATTATCTTACATTTTAGATCTACCATTTTAGATCTTACAATCCTAAATCTTGAGCGTCTTGATATAAAGGTTTAACATTTAAATGCACAAGATGAGTAATACCATGCAATAGATTAACACCTTGATCACTATCATGAAGGAATTTCTTAAGAGCCTCTAATGCTTGGATAGAATCTTGATTATGGTTTTATTGAATAAGCCAATTTCCCATTTTATCAAGTTTAGTTGATAGTTTTTGGACTTGTTCAGGAGGAAATCTTAAAGCATCATCCTCATCATGAGATGAGTGAGAAGAGTTATGGTCTGTAGAAGGATTAGAATCATGAGTGATCAAATTTTCATCCAGGATCGTAAGGAAAGGAGAGGAAGACTTCGGATCAAAGGAACCCATAAGTCTGTGACTTCTTCTTATCAAAATATTATAAGTAGCACTAGAGGTAGTAAATCTCATACACCAATGCAATTTAAATGAACTAAAGTAAGAAAATATAAATGCAAGAAACTAAAAGAAGGATAATCTAATATGTATTCAAGATCTAGCATGAAATGTAAATCTAACACAAAAAAGAAAGAGTTGTCTGGTTCACCAAAATGTAATTTATAAAAATGGTGTAGTGAGTAATGTGTAATGGTCTTAAGAAGTGTGATATGTGAGTGTATATATGATGTAATTTATGTGTGGGGTGTGAGAGGATAAGATTCCCTCTTAACCCTAAATTCATAAAGGGAAGATCCAAATTGATTAACCCTAAAGAAAGGATCAATGCATAAATGAATCAACCTATTAAGAATAAGTATAAAGAGAAAAACCCTAGGTTCTGTCCTATAGAAAAGAATGTGTAATAGATCTAGAAAGATTAAAACTTTAACTGGAATGAATTAGGAGATAAGTACTAACCTCAAAATGAAACAAATCTGAAGAATGTTGTTTTTGCATGTCTGCACTAAGTTTCTGGAAGTTCTGCAACCAGATCAGGCACAGAAATACAAAGACAAAGAAAACCCAGAAATCTTTTCCAGATCCGGCTCAGGTTGATTTTGACCCAAAAAAGAATGTCGATCCTAACCCAAATTTTTTTTTTGATCCTAACCTAGAATACAATGTCGATCTAGACCCATAACTGAATGTCGACCTTGACCTGCATAGTATGATGGAAAATCTATTTTCTGATCTTGAAAGTCTACCAAAAAGGGTATCTGGATATGCACTTGAATATGTTGTCTTGTACCTGTACCTACAAGAAAAATGGTTTTTTTTTTGGGAAGGAGGGGTTTGCCTTGGTCAAACCCAGAGTTTGTAATTAATCTTATAATATAATTGAAATTTCATAAATAAACAAATTAAATAAATGAATTCGCCTTGCTTGTATAGAAACCCTTGTGGAAGATTCGAATCCTTGAATCCACAAGCATGTATGCACAAAATTAATGTAGAATGTAGAATTTAGGAGGTAGGATGTCTCAAATCAATTTATTCTAGATCTTCAACACCAATCTTTGATGGATCTTTGAATAGGAAGAGGGTTGCATGGATGTGGATGGAGAAATCTTCAAATAAGAGGGCTCCATAGAGCTTGAATCCTTCAATGGCTACCAATGGATCTCCTTGATGAATTGAATTCTTGAAGGTGATTTGATATTTAAATGCTTGAGAGTAGATGCTTTATTCAATATATTATCCTTCATGTGCATAGGTTATCATCTTGTTTCATGTGTATGTCTTATGGTTTTTGATTTCAAGTCTTAGAGTCTTAGAGAAAATGAGAGGAGAAAGATTCCGTATATACCAAACTAGGGCACAATCATCTAGAGAGGCCTACATAGGAGAATTAAATTCCAATTTGACCTATACCTCTAGAAGTGGACCTATATTAAACATAATTTCAATATTCATTGCCTTGAAGACCGAAACAGCTGACCCAAAAGTGGGAATTAAATATTTCCAAAGCAAGACATGCGCAAAACCTGTAAACTTGAAATTTGGACCCTGGGTCAGGGTCAAAGTTGACTCTAACCTAGGTCAGGGTCAAGGTCAAACTTGACCCTCAGGTCAAGGAACTTAGATTTGTAGATCAGGGTGCCAGAAATAGGCGAGAGAGAAGTGGAAAAGGGGGCAAAATAGGGGTAAAATTCAGATCCAAGTCAGAGACCCATTCAAGGTGCTTGAGATGACCCCAAACCACTTACTTGGAGGGCTAAACCAATTCAAAATGGAAGTGCTTCCATTTTTTGACTATACATTTACATTAATTATATGTATGATTTTTCCTTTGACTACTGATATTTTAATTTAGTGTTGATGAAATTTGACCATGGAAATGAATCAGGGAACCAAGGTTAGACTATTGTAAAATCAGTGCAAAGCCAAGGTTGCGTCTAATTAAGAGATAAAACCCCATTGTTATGTATTTTGAATTGTAACCGTCTTTTGTATGATTTTACTAGTTATAATTTGGAAATTATAGTAATGTGGTTATCCTAATGGTCTTTCCATGTGTGTATGTGATGTGTAATTTTTTTGTGTCACTTAACACTTGTAAAAATGTGTTGTGTTGGCATGCCAAGACCAAGGGAGTAGGATGGATTTGACACTCAGCCTAAGGTTATCTTGTAGTTTTCCCATGTTGACCCCTTGGCTAGGAAGGCATAAATTGTTTCACATCTTGTGGAACCCGTAGGTAAACTTCAAGAGGGTTAAATGAGCCCCTAGGGTTTAGTTTGGGTCAATTTTTTCTACCCCACTTGGTGTACTATGAATTGGGGGTTATATTTTGGTCAAAATAGAGCCCATAACTCATTTACGATCCATCTAAAATGTCCCTTCAGCTAAGTGGAAAAAATTGGGATTGGAAAGAGAGGACAAGTGATGCGGGAGCATTTTGGGTTCATGGCAATCCTGTATCAAATAAAATTATATTTTCTTTTGAGCTTGGTAGCTTGTTGGAGACTTTTGATAGGCTGCTCGATAACTATTTTGGAGTTCTTATTTGAAGATTCTATTTGTTTCACTGACCAAATTTAGTTACTATTCTTGGTATGGTTTCACTGACCGGTCTTAATGGCTCGGTGGTTTTCATGTTTTCTGTCTCACCGAGTGTGTTTTCTTTTGTTGGATCTTCAGGCTAACATATGCATTTAATTTTGGTAGTGTTATTAATTTGGGATATATCATTTGGATGCGCGTGGACATAAATCTAGGTCATTGTTGTTTCCTATGTTGGATCTTTAAGATCTTTTGGGGCCGACCTTTTTGGTAGCATCTTGGATAATTGTAGTGTTCTATTCTTAGTTTGGCAGTAGCTTTTAAGGAGATTTTTGGATAGTTTTGGAGATCTAGGGTTTGTGGATCTTGCATGTATGAGGGTTGTTCTATAATGTTTTTAGATTATATTGGGCATAATTGGGAATGGCTTACAACCTCACATGTATGAAGTTTGATTAATTAATGAAAAGTATCTACTTTCCTTTTCTTATTCTCTCTGTTTGAGCTCTTTATTTGTGTATTTGCAAGATGGTTTGATGCTTGGGAGTGTCTTTGGCCCCAAGTACTATCCCTCCTTTCCTCAGGTGGTATCAGAGTGAAGGTTAGATCTAAGGTTCCTTCTTGTAAATCCTAGTTGGTTGATTTTTTGTGGGGTAGAAGATTGTGATCTGACTTGCAATTGCAGAGGGTTTAAAGATGGTTCGAGGGAGGTGAGGTGCAGATCCAGGATTAGCTAATATGCTAAGACAAATTTCTGCAAGATTAGAAGATGTTGACATAGCCTAGCACTGAGGAAGACATATTGAGAATGTTAGTGATTATGAAATCGAGGAAGTACAAGAATAATCCACACCTACACCTATAATGGATCAAGGGGAAGAAAGGTTCCTGAAAGATTTCACAAATTTTAAGTCCACACCTCAGTTTCACCCTCCTAATTATAGTCGAAAGTTAGATTCAGATGAATTGACAGACTGGATAACTAAGATGGAGAAATACTTTGGGTATGAAAACATATTAGAGGAGACCAAGGTGAAGATTGCAAGAAAAAATTTGAAAGGTCATGCATTTGTATTGTCGGAACATCTACAATTGGATCGAAAGAAGAAGGGTAAAGACAAGATCAAGGTATGGAATAAGATGATAAATAAGTTGAAGGGCTATGTAAAGGATTACAACAAGGAATTTTACATGTTAGATATTAGATTTGCACATGCTAAAGATGAGGTGGAAATAATTGCAAGATACCTAAATGGATTAAGGAGCTATATTCAAGAAGAGATCAATTTGGTAAAGATGGAGAGTATTGAAGAGGCTTATCAGTTTTCCATAAAAGATGAGGAGAAATTGAATAAAAGACATGAGGAAAGACAAAGAGGAAGAGGTTATATATTGCATAGAGGAAGAGGTAGATCTTATAGTGAAAATAGAAGACCTGATCAGGATAAGATAGATCAAGACAAAGGAAAGAATGAGTGGAAAGGTGGAAGTTCATTCAGAGGAAGAGGCAATTACTCTCAAGGTGGATATAGTAGAAGAGGGTTCTGAGGAACTTATTACAATTGTGGAGAAGAGGGACATAGATCATTTGAATGTACACATGCAAGAAAGAAATTCAATAGTAGAAGAAATTCTTTGGTGTAAGAAGTGTCATTGAATGAACCTAAGAAGGAAGGAAACTTGATGGTCTGAAGAATCTTGTGGAGTGAAAATAATAAGAAGGAACCTACATAAGGAGAAGTTTGTTTAAGAACAGATGAATAGTTGCAGACCAATTTTGGAAATTCATTATTAATAGTGGGAGTTCAGAGAAGCTGGCATCTAAGGAGATGGTTATAAAGTTTCATTTGGAAATATTGAAGCACCCAAAGCCCTATCAGATTTCATGGATCAAGGATGAGTACACACTTATGGTAAGTGAAGAATGTTGTGTGAATCTAAAAATTGGAGAGTATTATGATAAGGTGTTGTGTGATATTATTCCTATGGATTATTGTCATATTTATTTGGGAAGACCATGAAAATATGATTGACATGCTATACAATATGGAAAATTGAAAAAATATACCATTTGGGTTGGTGGAAAGAGGTAAATATTGCTACCTTTGGTTGAAGAATTTGTTGGTGAATCATGTACATCTGTAAAAGTTTGTTTGATTGAAGGTAGATAGTTTGTTAAGGATCTGAAGATAAATTATGTATGTTATGCTTTGATCCCTAAAAAACTAAGAGATAAAACAAAACATAAATTTTATACATAAGTTGTGAAGTTGCTCATCCAGTACAAGGAGATCATTTTAGCTAATGTACATGATGATTTAGCATTGATGAGAGATATTAGTCATTGTATGGATATGATTCCAGGAGCTAGTTTTCCAGACAAGGCACCACACTGGTTGACATCAAACAAGAATGAGGAGTTCAACTGACAAGTTCATAAGTTGTTGTAGAAGGGTTTAATGTGTTGGCACCTAAGAAGAATGGAGAATGACGGATGTGTACTGATTCAAGAGCTATAAAAAAGATAACAGTTAAATATCGGTTCCCTATGCCAGGAATTGATGATATAATGTATTTTTTGAGTGGAGAAAAATATTTTACCAAGGTTTATTTGAAGAGTGGATATCATCATATTAGAATCAGAGAAGGTGATGAATGGAAGATTGGTTTTAAGATAAAATAAGGTTTGTATGAATGGTTGGTTATGCCTTTTGGTTTCACTAATGCCCTGAGTACTTTTATGAGGTTAATGAATGAGGTTTTGAAAAAAAATATTGGGTAAATTTGTGATTGTTTACTTCAATGACATTCTGATATTCAGTAAGACTAGAAAAGATCATTTGTTGCACATAAGATAGGTATTGTAGAGATTGAAAGAGGAAAAGTGGCTAATTAATTTGAAAAACTATTCCTTCTTGAATGAAGAATTTTTGTATTTAGGTTTTGTTATTTTAGCTGATGATTTGAAGATGGATCCTAAGAAGGTTGAATCCATTCTTGATTGGCTTATGCCTGAGAATGTCAGTGAGGTAAGATTATTTCATGGGCTAGCAAGTTTTTACCTAAAGTTCATCAGAAATGTCTATTCAATTTGTAATGCTATGACTAAAAAATGAGAGGAGATAAGAGAGAGTTGAAGTGGACACATGGATCTGATAAGAGTTTTCAGAGTTTCAAACAAAAGGTTGTTGAATCGCGTATTTTAGCCCTACTTGATTTTGATAAGGTATTCCAAGTGGAATGTGATGCAAGTGGCAGTGAAATAGGAGCCATGTTGAAGTCAAGAAGGTAAATCTATTGCTTTCTTTAGTGAGAATTTGAATGATGCTAAAAGAGAATATTGTGTATGATCAAGAATTTTATGCTATTGTTCAAGCTCTAAAGAAATATAGACCTTATTTTATGTCAAGTGAATTTTTGTTGCATACTAATCATAAGGATTTATAGTATTTGGGTACTCAAAATAAGTTGAATTAGAGACATATGAAATGGGTTGAGTATTTACATAATTTCACATTTGTGATAGAACATAAGAGTGGAGTATCCAATCGATTTGCTAATGTATTTAGTAGAAGAATATCTTTGTTGACTGAAATGAGAATTGAAGCTCTTGGTTTTGATGATATGAAGACTTTGTATGAAACTGACCCTGATTTTTTTGAGCTATAGAGAATGTGCAGAGCACCTGTTCAAGATAAACCGAGAAGTTTTGAAGAATATTTCATTCAAGAAGATATTCTATTCAAAGGTATTTAGATATGTATACCAAGAGGATCAACAAAAATCAATTTAATAAACGAAAAAAATAGTAGTAGTTTGGATGGACATTTTGGCATTGACAAGACATTGAGTTTACTTAAGGAAAGGTATTTTGGCATCAGTTGTATAAGAATTTTCATAAATTTGTGAAAAATTGTGGAATTTGTCAAGTTTAAAAAGGAGTAAGTCAGAATATTGGATTGTATACACTGATTTCTGTTCCTGAGAAACCTTGTGATGGGGAGCTCCCACTCCTAGAAATTTCTTGCTCTCTACAAAAAATTCTCTTGGTCTTCTTAGGGTTCCTATCACCACCCTAACTAGAGGATTCTTATCTGATCCTCCAACTTACTAGGAGCTCTCCAACAAGTTCAATTATTCAATAGATCCTTCTCCATAACCCTTCACATTCATGGCTTTCCTTGGTCATCTATTCTCCCAATTGTCTCATCTTCTTGTGGATTGTAATCCTGACTTCTTTTAAGTCTCTTTCAACTCCTCTAGACCCAATCTTGTGGATCTTTCACTCTAGTTCCAATTGGGTTCAATATTTCTAATGTACTAGGCCTTGTAGCCCTTTTAGGCCTCATTAGCCCTCCTAAACACTGAAAAAGTGAATTTACTCTCAAAATCAATTTTCACACTTGGAATATAAATACATATTCTTTGTGATTTTTTCATAAGATTAAATATTTTCTAGGTTTTAGTTTCCCACTTTTTCCGTACAATGGACTTTCACCAAACCCCTAAAATTGGGAGTTTCTAGGGCATGAACACTGGTTTGGTTTCTTGAATTTCTTTAATTACTCTAACAACCTCCTCTACACTTATCCTTCCATCAACATGTCTATATTACAATCCCCTACACTCCTCCACCAGTGATTGGCACGCACCAATTACCAAGCAATCTTTGTTGCCTCTGCACTATTCAGTTCCTCTAGCCAGAATAACTAGTACTCACCTAGGGCCTCAATGTTTTCATGCCTTCTGTACACACACACAATTCACACACCATATGTAAATTATATATACAAGGATTTACATGATTCCAACTGGTCATAGGACTTTGGACCACATGAACTCCAAGAAAAGTAATTATCTACATGACTGGTCCAAAAAAGGATAGTAAACCAGTAAAACCCAAGTAATTTACAAAATGCTAACCAATATGAGAAAAGGATCAAATAAATACCACAAATACTAAGAAAATAACACACTAAAAACTCTAAATCCATTAATTCAATCCATTCAAGTATTGGATGATGGCCCTGTCTGCAAAATACAGTGTTAATTCCTCCTTCTCAATACTCAGTCTGTATAAAATAACTTCTAACTGTCACTTTAGGGTTTGTTCCATCTTATATATCTTTTTCCCACATGTCTAGACCCTCATGTCAGGATTTGGGCATAATTAAAGCCAATTCCTAAAATATAGGAAATGTTGTAATGACAACTTTACAAAGTTGTCATGACAACTTTTACAACTTTTGTCAAAATGACATTTTATGAACTCCAATGGCCCAATTTGGTTTCAAAACTTACCAAATGATCCTAAAAAACTTTAAAACATTAAAACCTTGAATGTCACTCCATTTTGGAGTTTTGGTCAACCCTTTGACCTTTTGGTTGACTTTTAAGGATATAGAACCCTAGATGCAATTTGAGTCAAAAACTAACAAACCCTAATCACTCCTAACTGTAATCATACCTTAGACACACTTGGGACTTTATAACATAGTCCTTAGTAACTGATGGTTTACCAAACCAACCTACGAGCCAAAATCTCAAAAAGATTTTTCAAAGACCTTAGGGTGCTCCTGCACCATTCCCCCCTGTAATAAACAAGTTAAGGCACCTATGGTGAAAGAAACTCCTCATTGATTCCATGATTCTTGCAGTAACTTTCATCTATCCAAGTGTCTTCTCACTCTGGTTGCTTCCTCTATTTCACTAGATTCTCCATATAGATCTTATGCCTTGTCTTCTTTTTCACTCTTGAAGCCAATATCTTTTCCACTTGTGGTTTGATCTGTTAAGGAGACTTGAGTTCATTCACATCCTTTCTTACCTCATTACTGTACTACTCATCCTCCATCTCTGGTCCTTTGTAACCTACCAAATCTTTCACATTAAAGATGGGAGAAATTGAAATCTCCTTCGATAGATCTATTTTGTTGGCATTGGCACCATACTTGACTATCACTCTACATGGTCCAATCCTCTTCATTTGCAGCTTGCTTGGTATTTCCTTTTGTAATTTGGCCTTGTTCAAAAAGACCATCACCAAGTCTCCTACTTGAAATTTTAGTTCTCTCCCTCCTTCATCTTTCTTAACCTTCAACTTCTGATTGCCTTCCATTAAGGTCTTCTTTACTTGTTCATGGACTTCCCTCATTGACTGTGCAAAGTCATCTGCATGACCATTGAATCCTTCATACCCTGTTAGGTCTCTGAGGTCCATGAAACCCCTTGGGTGTTCCCCATACACAATCTCAAATGGGCTTCTCCCTAGATTCCTATTTGTGCTATCATTCTAGGCAAATTCAACCTGTAGGATAACTTGTTCCCATCCTTGTTCATATTCCTTTGTCATACATCTTAGCAAGTTTCCAAGAACCTTGCTGATTACTTCTGTCTATCCATCTATTTGGGGATGATAGGCAAAGCCATGAGACAAGTTAGTACCTAGTCTCCTCCATAGGGTCTTCCAAAAGTTACCCATAAACTTTACATATCTTCCTGCAACAATACTCATTGGTAGACCATGAATCCTTACTACCTCTTTGAAAAACAAATGGGCAATATGGATAGAATCATGTGTTGTTTTACATGGAATGAGATGACTCATCTTACTGAATCTCTCTACCACTACAAACACACTGTCTAGACCAGTTGGAGTCCTAGGTAACCCCACTATAAAGTCCATACTTATTCACTCCCAAGTTCTATTTGGGATGGGAAATGGCTGGTAAAGACCTGCATTTGATGATGTTCCCTTTTCCTTTTGACTTATGCCATACTATTCCACAAATCTTCTCACTTCTTTCTGCATCTTTGGCTACAAATAGAACCTTTCCACTAAGTCTAGTATCTTGTTCAATCCAAAGTGTCCACTCAAGCTCCCATTATGCTTCTCTTGTATGAGATTCACCCTCATGGATCCCCTTGGAACACATAACTATTTTCCTCTGAACAACAATCCATTTTGTAGGGTGTAATCTGCAAACTCATTGTGAAAGTGGTTCTCAAATTATTTGCACACCTTATAGATCACTAAGAAGTCTGTATCTCCTTCATATAGGTCTTTAAACCCTTCTACCCCTATGCTCTGCAACTAAATCTCTAGTATTTTAAGCATCCTTCTACTAAGGGCATCTGCAACTTTGTTTTTTACCCCCTTCTTACGTTTAATAGTGAAGGTGTATGAGTGCAAAAACTCCATCCATTTGATGTGCCTCAAGCTAAGCTTGTCTTGAGTATTTATATAGCTCAATGCTTGGTTATCTGTAAAGACAACAAAATCTTTAGGCAATAAGTAATGCCTCCATTTATTTAGGGCTTGTACAAGAGCATATAGCTCCAAGTCATAGGAAGAGTACCTAGACTTTGCCTCATTCAATCTGTCACTGAAAAATGCCACATGTCTACCTTCTTGGCTTAAGACAGCCCCCACTGCTATGATGCTGGCATCACATTCTACTATGAAAGGTTTGTCAAAAATTGGTAACAAAAATATAGGTTGAGTGGCTACTTCCCTCTTCAATCTTTCAAACCCCTCATTAGCTGCCTTGGTCCATACAAATTTGGTTTTCAACCCTCCTTTAATGGTCTCTAGCAATGGAGCACAGATTTCACTTAATCTTCTAATAAACTTCCTATAGAATTGGGATAACCCATGGAAGCTCATAACTTAAGTCCCTATATTAGGATTAAGCCAGTTCAATATGGCCTCTACTTTGTCCTTATCCATTTTCAAGTCACCTTGGGAAACTACAAATCCTAGGTAGACTAGTTCTTCCTTCATGAACTCACTCTTTTCAAGATTGATGGTGATTTTTTCTTCCTACAACTTTTCAATACTAACTCCAAGTGTTTCATATTATTCTCCTTTGTCTTTCTAAAAATGAGGATGTCATCTAAATAGACAACTACAAATACACCTGTATTGTCTTTCAAGATTTCATTCATCATCCTCATAAACGTACTAGGTGCATTGGTAATCCCAAAGGGCATAACTAGCCATTAATATAACCCGTATGTAGTCTTAAAGGCTGACTTCCACTCATCACCTTATTTCATCCTAATTTGGTAGTAACCACTTTTCAAATCAAATTTAGAGAAGAACGTAGCACTTCACAAATAATCCATCAAATCTTCTATTCTAAGAATAGGAAATCTATATCTAATAGTTATCCTATTTATTTCCCTAGAATCAGAACACAACCTCCATTTACCTACCTTCTTAGGGTCCAACACCATAGGGACAACACATGGGCTTATTCTCTTTCTAACCAGCCCTTGGTCAAAAAGTTCTTGCAATTGCCTGGCTATCTCCTTGTTTTTCTTTGGTGTCATTTTATATGCAGCCTTTCTTGGCAAAGACGCTCCTAGCACAAAGTCAACCTGATGACTTATCTCCCTCTTTGGTGGTAGTTTAGCTGGTGTACCCTCACATATTATGTCCTTGAACTGATCTAAAAAGTTCTTCACATCTTTTGGCATAAGTTATTGCTTATGAGTCTCCTCTGCCTTTGGCTTCAACATGATTGCATAGCCAACTCCTTCCTCTTTCATATCCCTAAGGAATTGCTTCCAACTCATCAGTAGTGTACTAGATTTTGTCTTCTCTACTATCTCTTCCTCTATCAAAGACTGAATTTTGAAAGTTACCCTATTCTTCTTGAAGCAGTACTTGTTCTCTTTCCCACTATGGACTACTTCTATGTCATACTGCCATGGTCTACCAAGAAACATATGGAAAGAATCCATTGGAAACACATAACAAAGTATCTTATCTTGATACTTACCAATGGTGAATTCTACCCACACTTTCTCATTTACAAGATGTTTTGTCCCTTGTTTAACCATGTAATTATAAGGACACACATTTGGAATCTTGGTGAGTTTCAACTTCTCTACTGCCTCCTTAGAGATAAAATCATTGGTGAATCCTTAATCAATGATCACATTACACACTTTCCCCAATATCTTTCACTTGAATCTAAATAGATCCCTTCTCTATTTATGTTCATCTTTGGTTGGGGTCTTAATCAAAATTCTTCTTAACATGAGATGTTCTCCTTTCTCAGGATCTAGACTCACCTCTGATTGTTTGGACCAATCCTCCTCTTGGACATAGGCAATATTTTTATCTCCTTGTGAAGCTGAGGGTTTTTTAGGACATCTATATGCAGGGTGCCCCATTTGACCACAGTTGTAGTATTTCATGGAAGAAAAATGAGAACTTCTTCCAAAACCTCCTGATCTTCCTCTTCCACTGTTATAAGAAATTCTTCCTTTATTGTATCCACCTCTATTTTCTGACTCATGTCCTTGCTTTGTATATATGGAGTCACCTTTATTCCTACTATCATTTCCTCATCCACTTGAACCTCCTCTATGGCCACCTCTATTATTTGTACCCCTTCCTCTTCATCTGGAGCTAGAGTCTTGCTTCTTCCTGAGTTTCTCTTCCACTTTCAAAGACATTTTGAAATAGCTATGAATGGAAGTTAGGGTAAAGAGACCGAGTTCTTCTTGTATATTCCACCTTAATCCATTAAGGTACCGAGAAACTTTGATGCTCTCTATCTCCTATATCCTTGATCTAAGACAAAGTTTCTGAAATTCTTTTGTGTATGATGGCACATATAGATTCTTTTTTTTAAGGTTTTATATTTTCTTGTGTAACTGAATGTCATAGTATTCTGGAGGGTAGTTCTCCTTCACCTTTGCCACCATTTATTTTTTATTTTCTATGGGCTTCTTTCCCTCTTTCTCTCTTTCTTCCTGCAAAAAATTCCACCATGTGAGTGCTTGTCCTCTTAGCCTAGACTTGGCTATCTTCACCTTCTGTGCTTCTGTGATCCCATCACATTCATAGTGTTTTTCCATACCTTTGATCCATTCCATAACCATCTCTACATCAATTTTACTATAGAACACTGCAATTCCTTCTAGAGCCTTGTCACTCAAGGCTTTGAGTACTTTGAGAAATAGTTCCTTAAGTAGAGGAGGGTCAGGCCCTGGTTCTATCTCCTCCTCTATTGGTTTCTAATGCAGAGCATCCTTCACACACTTCAAAATAATAGGATCCATCTGATCCAATCTTAATTTCATTATAATAACAATTTATTAGAGACATCTCACAAGATCAAACCCATCATTGATTAGAAAACAAGTTAATTCATTATCAAAACTTGTTGTCCACACTACCATGTTTTACTGATCAGCACTCAATCATATGTAAATTTTGTTCTAAAATATATCATCAAAATCCCTTCCATGAGTTTGTGGAGAATTAGGATAAACACAACATATATAAAAATTATAAGGATCCAACGGTTAGATAAACAGTTATCATCTCTGTACCAAGACCTATTTTCTGTCATTAAACAGAAAGTTCATTTTCCCAATCCGCCTAGGGAATCATATATCTTTCTCAAAACAACTCCAAATGATACCAAAAAAATTCTATCTGAAGAATATATGAATCTAGTTTCTGAATATGTAAACTATTTATTTTTACCAATCATAAATAATTATACCATCACAACTCTTTGCCTGCAACTCCTTTGAAGAGGGTTTAAAACCAGTCTTCACTAAAAATGTCATAAATTCCACAAATCATCATGAAATTGAACCAAAATAAAAGGATATGAAATATTACTAAAATAGATTTCCAATTAATATAATTAGAGTTCTTGAATCTTCCATATGCATTTTTACCATGCATTTCAATATGACTGTTCTCAGAAATCCTGAATCTGCAAATACTAACTTTCACGAAAAACCTCATATCTTCCTCCAAAATTAAAAAAAATTGATCAAACCAAAATTATAAGAAAGAGGATTCATTATAATATCTAACCATTACTATATTATAGGGTTTCCAGGTCATACATGGCCATACAAGTCCTATAAATAGCAACTTAACAAAAAAAAAACAATCAAAATGAGAGATTCAAACTCTCTTAATTGCTCCAAAATGTTCTCCCCTTTCTCTATTATCTCCAATATGATTTGGTTCGACCAATACATCATATTTATACATATTTAGGTAGTTAGAAACCA